>CM024790.1:9146958-9326656 GCA_014281875.1 Nibea albiflora
AACAGTGATACTTCTTGCAGTGGGGAATGTTTGTGCTGCAAATCAGATTTTTCAAATGAGATTTTCGGCGAGTTTTTCATCTGATTGTTCTATATTTTAATTCAATGCATATACATTCCCAGATTTAGAGGGGACATGAAATCCAGAAATAATCAGTCCTTACAACATGTTACATCACTCTGGTAGCTCGCATTGCCCACCCCTGATGAGCAGGCACACAGGTTAAGAATGTGGACTCCTGTCACTGCACACAACCCGAGTCCCAGGAGCCACAAACATGGTCGGCAGACCTCCTGTCCAGGGAGAATCCTCTAAACACACAGGCTGTCAGCTGGTTTGGCAGCGACACTGTACCTGCAGGCCACTGTGGATAACAACTTTTCTTCACAAATGAACTATCAGTGTCCACACTGCTATATGACTCCCCTCCTGCAGCACAGCCAGAGGGACAATGTTTATGTTCAAGGTGCATGGATTTAGCATTCTCACTAAATGGTTAACCCTCAGGTCTGACTTGTGAGGAGTTAAATCAGGATGCTGGCAGTCTGCCTACTGGCATATTGGAATCCATTCAAAGAATTCACACTTGCTGCACAAAGTGACACATGTTTATAATTGGTGAAACAGCAGGCCAGTTACTGTTCTGATGTGCTGTTCTTCCTGCAGGTCATGATGGGTGAAGAATAAGCCTTCTCCTCTATCAAAGGCTGTTTGGCAGCCATATTGGTATGTCCAACAGGTTTCATCACTACCCACACCGGCCCATGCATGGGGTCTGCACTCTCTGCTGTGCTGCTCCACATAAGACGAGACATCACATACTCATCGTCTCTAACCCCCTGGTAATGATATGATATGGGTAGAGCCTCCTTTTAAGAAGGTGCAAAACAAAGTGTTGCAGCTCTGCTCCCGGGGTTGGCCTTAGTCCAGTATGTCCCAGAGCTGTCCAAGCTGCTTTAGTGCCCGCGGTGATGAGTTCCTCCCATCTCTGCATGTCAATAGAGCTGGTGGTGCTCCACTAAAATCCACTCTATTCTTGTAAATTACATTTTATCTGTCCAGTGTGTTTGGATTACTCTGAGTGATCATGGTCTGGCCCTGGCACAGCTAAGCTTTTCTTGTCGGGGTCTTTCACACTGGTTTGTGGAGGATATTCGTTTGGATTATAGGTGTAGAAGAGTGAATGTCCTCATGGGCCACAGATCCTGTTCTGGGCCTTGTTAAAGGGGTGTCAATTCAGAACATTTGACTCCTCAGACTCAGAGCAGATTACATGGGGCACTTAATCTCTTTGGGGTCTGTCTGGATGGTCATGTTAGCCTGGGAGTGTAGTAATACAGGAGCGGTTCCTATCTCCTTTAGACACTGAATTAACTTAGAAAACGCTTATGGACTACTTTTTTTTCAAGTGTCTGGCTGACTTCACTCATTTTAAACTCTATGTGCTTTGAAATCTGCTAACTGATAAGAGTACAAGGAGACAATGGATACGCTGGAAAGCGCTTTGAGTAAAGCAGCCAGCTATGTCTTTTTCTGAGCGTGTATCTCAGGCTTCTCTAATTTTTCGTCACATCAGTGAAATGTAAAAAAGGCGTGATGGGAGATGGGTTTGAGTCCTGTAAAGCAAGTGGAAAAATTGTACGGTACATCAGACAAGTCTCACTCTCACACTCTCAGTGGCACAAACAGTGCGCTCAAAGACAAAATCTTACCATCACTGTCCTGCACCCGTGGTGCTAAGCCCATATGAGCTTATGAGACACGGAACAGCAACAACCGCCAGGAAGGCCACATTACAAATAAACGTAGAAATTTGCTAAAAGTAACTTTCTCTGACTAATTCGTCATGTATTAATAATAATATATATTTTCTATATTCTCTATCAGCTGCAAACAAAGTTCAACTTCAACAAGATCACAAACATACAACATAAATCCTGCTGTTTAGGAAATTCTTTATATGTGCGAACATTGCCAGTGCCAAAGTACCTATTTATCAATGGTCAGCTCAGTCAGTTGAGAGAAAATCGTGAAACGTTTATTGAAGCTTGGCTAAGGAGTATGGAGGATTAATCAATACTTTTTAGTTCACTCTGTAAAGTCTTTTGTGTTATTTACCTATCTGTAGTGCCTAGGGCGTGAGACAGTCCTATCCTCTGACCTCAGTTGCCATGGTAATGATCAGAATGACGCCTGCTTTCCTAAACACAAACATACAGCTCTGTATCTCAAGGAGTCAGTGTCCCCATAACAATCTAAGATTTAACACTGTCCCTACGGTGACATCAAGACATACTGTGTGCTTGACCCTGTGTAGTCGCGTATATGGCATACTAGAATAGAAAATTCCCTCACAATAGAGACCTTTGCCATTTCTTTAAATTACATGTTATATAAAGGTTCTGTGTGGTCGTCTTCTTCGTTCAGCATAGTTTCTGAGCTTTGGATCATACCAAATTCCCTCTTTCTGTTGTTCCTTATGGATCTCTGGTTGTTTTTGTTTTGCTATATTCATATTACACTTTGCATTACCTGTTTTTTCTGGCCAGCCAGGCATTTGTGTTAGATTGATAAGGAGGAAATGGATATTGGGTAGGGGCATGAGGTGATGATGGGGATTCCTTGTGTATGTTGTTGCTTTTCTGTTTATTTATTTGAGGAGAAAACTAGCTACTAGATCAATACATACATTATATACAGTACATACAGTACATACATACATGTATTGTATATATACACAATACATTTAACTTAACATAACATAATTTTTTATTTGTATTTGAATCAACCGTCACCAAATTATAGGACTTTGCAGCTGTAGGTATGGATAAGTAACAATATTATACCTTATTTTGTTCGAAGAATGCAGGATTTCCTGAGAGACTGCCTGTTTTGTTCTGTTTTGGTTATGTCATGGTCAGACTGTCCTATAGTGTTTGCATCTCTCCTGTGTCTCATGTTGCTCCGCTGTTTGTCCTCTCTCTGTGTATTTGGATGTGACTCCATCTCACTTCTGCAGCTCATCCACTCATCAAGCTCTTGCAGAATAACGACCCCAGTCTTCACAGCAGTCTTCCCCAAATCGTTCAGTTTGTCTATGTGGTACAGATGCTATGGCCAAGATTAATATTTTCTCATGTTTTCTGGAATCCAGCCAAACCTGAGTTTTTTTCTGCCTGATTCGCCCTGCACCACTTAAATCTGTTTCCCTGTTGTTGGTCTAGCTCAACCTGCCTGCCCCACTCCACTGTGAAAGCCTGATCCGGCCTTTTAATCCACTCTTATGAATAAATCCAATTTTAACTGTTTGAAAAGCTGTTATTCGAGTCCTGCCTTTGGGACCAGAAAAACTATGCAGATTAACAGTTTACTAATATACAGATTACTCACCATCACTGCAATATTGGGACCAAATATGGCCCCAGCAGAAAATATCAAACTTAACACACAAAGACACAGACAAAGAGCACGTAGACGGTTGTACTGTATATGAATTATCGTTGGTCTGAGATTACCTAAACTTCTTGGCTTGCACAAACAATGTCACTGAAAAGGTTTCATGGTATTATGTTTCCCCAAGATTTGGGAACCTAATATGCCGCATCCAGATTTCACTTTTATACCCTCTTGTCATCCTGTCCTATCATTTTCTCCACACAACAGCACAGAACCTAAAGAACTGATACTGAGAAAGTCCCTTGGTCATTAATCCCCACATATTGTAGTAGAGGCCCGGTAGTTCACTCCATAGTGAGTTGTAAATCAAAATTTGGCCTGTGATAATTTTCACATGTAGAAAACATGACAGATTGCAGAAGGTACATGGCAAAGGTGCTACTTTTTTTTTTGTTTTACTCCACTGCAGGAGTTCTTGAGTGCATGATATAGAGCATACATTTCGGAATTAATAAACTCAGAACGCAATCTCTGAAATAAAATAACTCTACTAAACTGGAAGTGATTTCAGACACAGCCTGCCTGGAACCTTTTGGAAATAACACTAAAAACAAAGACTTCTGGCCAGGGACGGCCTTTCAAGATGACAACACTGGTCTGTGACACAGTGCACAACTGATAATTGAATGAACATCGCAGCGCAATGCTGTGGACAAAAAACAGACAGCAAAAATACAGACATGCAGCACCATGCAGAACTTCAGACCATCAGGAGGAAAGCGACAAATATGAATCTGTAGGTTAGTGGGCGTGTGGCGTGAGAGCATGCGAAAGGGTTAATTGCATTAGTCTCATGGTCATTGCTTGAGAGTGGGCAGCCTCTGAGCGAGTCAGTCAACTTAACACCATAGAAAGCGAGGAGTGAGTAACATAAGTCTAAGTTAATGTGTGCCACCCGCCAGCAGTTGTGGCCCTAAGCAACCGCATAGCCCACTTATGCCAGCAGCCGGCCCTGCCTGCTACTGTGATAGTGCCAACAAATAATTTTTTTTTGCAATTCAACATAAAGTAAGCTATTCAGTTGAAAAACGCAACAATAGACAAGCAATCCATCAAGTGGCCAAAACAGGCACCAAGCAATATTCTCTGAACATCACCAAACCCAATTCTAAAAGTATACAAACGCAATGTACTCCGGTTTAAAGTGAATAAAAGAGTGAAGGTAACAGTGAGAGAAATAGAAAAAACAAGTTGTGAGGCCAAAGGAAGAAAGAGAGGCACAGAAGGAGAGAAACGGAGGAGGTAAAATGAGACGAGGCAGTGATGTGGAGTCGCCTGGAGCAACAGTCAGGTTTTAGAAGTTGAAAGAGGACCCTGCAGCTTCCAGGAAAAACATTTGAGTTTCGGACACTAATAGGCTTTTTTGTCTGAAGCTGTTGCATTAGCTTATTCCACCACTGTTAAAAAAATACATTTGTCCCTGTGAATTCAGTGTATTTCCTTACAGGGTTTCCTTTATCAGGTAAATATGGTGGCCAGGACCCACCATTGCTGCAAATAAAAGAAACACTGCAAACAAAATAAATGCCGCTGCACATAAGAAACGCTGCAAACAAAAAGAAAAGCCACTGCAAATACAACAACAACAACGGTGCAAATACAAAAAATCCGGGGGCTATTATTACCGGTGCACCCGTATTTTTTAAATGAGAGAAGAAGAAGATGACCAAGACAGGAAGAGAAATAAGAAGATGAGAAATAAGGAGAAAAAAAAACAAATGAACAACTAAATGAAAAGGTTAGTGTTTATCGTTGCTATGTGACTGTACTTCTCTTACTCAAAGCTAATAATACACAGCATCCTCCAGTTCAGCTTCATATCAAACCTGGGGCTACATGGCCTAATTATAAACACATTAAAGTACAGTCATGTAGTGACAGTAAACACTAACCTTTTCATTTTTTTGTTCATTTGTTTTTCTTCTTATTTCACATCTTCTTATTATTACTCTCTCTCTCTGTCCTCTTCTCTCACATAAAAATCACTGGTGCACCGGCAATAATATTCCCTGGTAATTCACTTCCGTGGTGTTTTTTTTAAAATTTGCATTGTTGTTGTTTTATTTGCGCAGCGTTTCTTTTCATTTGCAGTGTTTCTTTTATTTGCGGCATTGGTGGGTCCCGGCCACCGTAGGGAAAAGCTAAAAACACGATAGTGGGCTAAGCAGGTATTTCTGTACTGAAAAAAAACATGACGACTTTATTTAAAACAATGATTCCCATTACTATTTTTTGTTGTTGGGTTGTTAGCAACCAACAGCTGTTATAAGGCTTTGAAAGTGCCTCTGTGTCTAATGCTTTATATTCAGAATTCCTGTCGTGTCTCACGTTTCAACAGCAACACCTTGCTTACAAGGCCAAGCAGCCAAATAAGCGCGTCAGCAGCACAACATCCGCAGTCAATGTCCACACTGGATCTGTTCAGCCAGAGTGCTGCTGGGCTTTCAAAGGCTGAGACAGAGCTCACAGACCAACACAAATCCAGGTCCTGAAATCGATCTGTGTAAGAGGGGACACTTCATGTAACATTTGTAAAGTGCAAGTAAAGCACAGGCTTACAGTGTGTGGATAGGGTTAACCGCTGCATTGAACAAGCAAATGGATGACTAAAAAAGTCAGTATCAGCTTTCATTAGACTGTCACCTCCACCTCCTAAATGCCAACAATAAACGACAACAAACAATTTCTTCAGTTTATAGTGCAGGATGACTAAAAATATACTAATTCTCGGGCCAAATCTGAGAAAACAATATAATCAATGTTATAGTTTACACGTTGGAAAACTCCCTGCAGAGCCACAGATGCATTACACCACTATTTTCACTGTAAAATGACTAAACTGAACATTATGTGTAATAGTGCCACTAACAGAGGAAATAAAGTTGCAATCTTGAAATCTAGCTTGCAAAAAAGTAGGAGAGTGAAATCCACAATTTCAGTTTTTCCATCATAACCGTCCATATTTTCTTTAAAATTTGGCTGTGCAGTTTCGGTTAGGTGCACTCTAATCACTGATGTAACAAAATGTTATTATGAAAAGCTTATAAATTAGCAGGGATCACTGACCCTGCTGGCAACAATTAGAGCTGAGGATAGGAAAGGTATGTTATGGGAGTACAGAAACATCAAAGCAAGCATAACCACTCAAGCATGGTGTGGTAGGCAGCCACTGCAGCAAGGAGCTTTAATGGACTGCGAAGGTTGAAGACAATATAGATGATGTTCATTTGGTTTAGCTGACAATGCAGCGGTGACTTACTGAGTGAGATGCTTTATTTTACAGAAGTGTCAATTGTTTATTTGCAAAAGTGGCAAAAATATGCACGTTCTAGGCTGTTTTGCCATGTTTCATCATCTCTGAGATGCATCTCAAAAAATGAATATTAATAATATACAATAATATTAAATAAAATTAATTAAAAACAAACAAACAAACCAAAAAAAAAAAATACTTGAGTACTGGGAAATAGCTTGTTACTTCCCACATCTGTTTATTTGAAGCATCTTGTGTTGAGGTAATAGAATGTGTAGATAACTGACCTGAATGAATGGGAACAGGAGACCAACAGCAAAGTTGGACAGCCAGTTTACGGTGCCAGCGATCATGAAGGCAGCAGGTCTGTAGGACTGCTCAAACAGTTCCCCGGTAAGGATAAAGGGGATACCACCTGACAGAGAAGGGGGGAAAAAACTTAGAATTAGTTACAACAGCCAACAGGCAAATAATAGAAAAAACAGCTTTACTTTGAGCATCATTAAGTGCTTATAAGCGAAAATGGGAAAAGCTTGCTCATTGTTCGCTTCTAGCAGAGTTCACCGGTAAAGTTAAGACAAGTGACACAGTCTTTGTTTTTCCTGCCTTCTCACCACATAGTGTAATGAGTTGTTTCCCATGAGCATCAGTGCATATCTGATACTATAATGCCCTGAAACCTTCCTCCTGTTCAATTCCCACAACACATATTCTCTTTCATCAGAAAAAGCTCATGTTACTGTTTCATGGCCACTTTGAAGATTAGATCAGCAGTTTATTTCAGTCTTATGAAAATCCATGATTTTGACTTACGAAATGAAAATTAAGTCTTTTCTTCTAAATATTATTTTATGATTAGAAAAAAAATCTTCATCTATTTATTTTTTATAACATTTATTTTTTCTAACGTTTTAATATCGTGGCTCCCTTGTTAAACATTCATCTGGCTTATCCCCAAGCACAATGTGCAACCAACATTTCCAAACCGCCAAGAGCAAATGTTGACATTTGTATGCTTTGGTGGGTGATGACGTCAAGCTAGAAAGCTGAAATCGAAAAATCTCACCCACTGAGCTCAAACTGTAATGGGTGTGAGGTTGGACCCAAGAATAGTGCATACTGAGACCAGATTTGGAATAAAATTATTCAGAAGCACCAGAGTCCATGTCCTCTGCAGCAGAAGAAGAAGATAAGCAGAACATGGATGTGAACTGGGGCCCCTGGTCAGATAATGTCAGTGTCAAGAAGACATTCTGGAGAACCAGTTTACCTGTCTCTTTGGCAGAGGAAAGCTTGAAAAGGGGAATGAAGTGGACTAACGGTTGACAACTGTGAGGATGGCAGTGTGGCCTCTGGATGTAGGTATGCCAAATACAAAGTCCAGGGAGATGTCTGACCATGGGTGATCAGGAACAGGAAATGGGTGCAGGAAGCCAGCTGGTGCATGATGAGGTCTTGTTCTAGTTGCACACAGGACAGGTGTTGACATAGCCTCAGACATCCTCCTCCAGTGATGACCATCAGAAGCGCTGCTGCAGGAAGGCGCGGGTCCACTGAATGCCAGGGTGGCAGGTAAGCATGCCCCCAGTGGAGCACATCAGAGCAGAGGTGAGCCAGAACAAACAAACGGTCAGGGGGACAGGAACTAGGATCAGGCTGGTCCTCAGTGGCAGCCTGCACCCTCTCCTCTATCTCCCAAGTGACAGAGGCAATGAGACAGGAGGCTGGGTCAATGGTGGAGGGCTCCACCGTTTTATCAGGACACTCTGCCGGGAAGTGCGTCTGGTTTGATGTTACGAAACCCGGGTTGATAGGACAATGTGAAGTAGAAGAACAGAGACAGGCCTGAATTCAGTCTCTTGACAGATCGAATGTATTCCAGGTTGTAATGATCAGTCCACGCAATGAACGGCACTTTAGCTCCCTCTAGCCAGAGGCCAGTTTCATCGCCAGAAGCTCCCTATTACCAATATCGTAGTTCCTTTCCATGGGAGTTAGGTGGCAAGAGAAAAAGGCACAGGGGTGGACCTTCTGGTCGACGTTGGATCACTGAGACAGAACTGCCGCCACCCCCACGCTGGTTGCGTCTTGCACATTGAACAGGCGTTCAGGGTCGGGGATCTGGAGGATGGGAACAGTGGAGAAGCGAGTCTTGAGGGTGTCGAAGGTGCCTTTTGCTTCACCAGACTAGTGAAAAGATGTTTTGGATGAGGTGAGAGGCAATGGAGCTGAAACCCCTGATGAAACAGTGGTAGAAATTAGCAAACCCCAGGAAACGCTGCAGTTGCTTGCGTGTCGCCGGGCCAGGAGGTCACTGCTGAGACCTTAGGTGGATCCGTCTGCAAGCAGTCTTTGGCAATGATGTATCCAAGTAAGGAGACTGAGGGTACATAAAATTCACCTTTCTCTGCCTGGAATATGTCTTGATGCAGGAGTAGGAGACTGTTAGAACAACCTAAGAACTGACTGTGAGTAGATGTGCATGCATGTGGCAGGAAGGACCTGAAGGGGGAACTCTCATGGAAAACAGGAAGCTGTGAATGTTCCGTCAGGGAAGAGGGGGGCGTCCGGTGTGGGCGTGAGAGATGTAAAGAGTCATTCACATGGAAAGGTGTGCACCGCATGTTGCAGGTTAGCAGACAGCATTTGGCTACCCCTCTTATTTGGATATAGATCCCATCTCGTTTAAAAAGAGAGACATGATCCCAGAATAAGTTCAAATTGTCAATAAAACCAAAATTATGCATCCTCCTGGCCGATTGGAGCTAATGAAACGGTCAACTCCAGGACCCAGAGTTGGGATGGGGCCAGATAAGAAAACACTTTCCAGAGTTTTTTAAACAGTAAAAAGAAGATTAAAAATCACTTTTAGTGCACTCAGACTCCCGACGAGTTGTATCATTTGTTCCCACATGAACAATGATCCTTTCGATAGTTGTTGGTAGCAAGGGCATAGATCCAGAAGTCTATCCAGGATGTGAGGGACTGTGGCTCCAGACAAACAGTATGTGGCTGCATTAATGAAGTGAACGTCCAGGGTTATGGAGTCATCAATGATCAACGTGGTGGATGGGAAAGAGGGGGCGAGGGGTAAATGTTTCTGGGCTGTCTGAACAATGCTGAGTCTGCTTAAGACTAGCCTTGGGGAGACCGCCAGACTGTCTGATCACAGCTTCCTTCAGCAACCTACAGCAGTCATTTACTGCTGTAGAGAAACGTGTAGCCTTTTTGTGGCTCGCTGCAGACGCAGTGACTTCCGGGCCAGGTGAGGTAAATAACGGGAAAGAGCTTTGCATACTGCTAAAGACAATCTGGCAGAGACTGAGTGGAAAGAGAAGAGTGGGTTTAAATAATCGAGTGAGGGAACACAGGTGAACGTGGTTGCACTGATCAGGTGGGCGTGGCTGGCAGGTGAGTGGAAAAGTACTGGCAGTAAGGATGGAAAGCCACAAGCGGATCATGACACAAACGTAAAAGGTAGTAATTCATCCTGACAGAATATTGTCAATTTAGTAGAGAACACTTTAATTCAAACACTATCGTCTCAATGCAGGAGTAAGGTTAAAGGAAAAGTGCTACTTCTGCTGAATTAGTCTCATTTAGCTGTCTATTTAAAAGTAAAAATGGTCGATTTATATTCCATTTTCCCTTCTCTGTCTAAATCTGCATTTGCAAAGTTTACTTTTGAGTTTGGTTTGCCAAATGGGACTAAATTCAACAGCGTCTTCAGAGACATGAAATAAATTGGATTATTTATTTGTGTATATATGATTTGATAAAACAAATTTTATCAAAATCTTGCAAATGTTGAATCCCAAATCAGTTCACAGTTGAGGCTCAACAACTGTATTAAGTTGAAATACATTTTGAGGTTTGAAAGGGATGGAGAGGGAAATTTTGAGATGTGATTTTTGAGACGCTGTAGCTCAGGTAGTGTGGGTTTAAGCTTAATGTGTGGATGTTTTTGACTTCAGTGGTCATTTTTAATTAATCAGATTTTTTTTTTCTAAGCACATTGTTCACAGTTTGTACTAATGATTCAATCAGGAGAGCTTCCTACCAACACCAGAATTATTTATAAACTCATTTTCTTCTGGCAATTTTAGATCAAAGCTGCATGAGCTGTAGTTCATGGACACACTGACTGCTGTGTTGATCAGGTCATATCAACTTTTCATTCTCCCTATCTGTTGATCAAATTAAATGTTTTGTTTTTTAATATTTATTTTTTATTTTATACTTTTAATTAAATAAAAAGAAAAAAGGCCAACTACTCCAATACAAAAGTAGAACACGCCACAACAGTAGATTTTGCAATCTGTAAGTTGTAAACTTATATAATGTATATAACACTGTCATGCAAAAAAAGAAAAATCAAATCTTGAAAGAGGTCAAGGTCAACTTGAATAACATGTATTTTTTTTTGTCACACAGTAACTCAGGTCAGACTGTTTGTTCAAAAACAAACGAGATGTGCAAATTTCTCTGCCTCCTTGATTATGGATGCAAGAGGAATGGCACTCTTGAGAATGTAATGGACGGTGACATTTTCAGCTATATTTCATCAGAGTGTAAGCCTGCTGCAGAGATTATGCACAAGTTCAAGTGACCCCCCCACCCTTCCCACCCAACATGAAGATGGAAAAGATGGTGGACATATGTATGTATACTGTAGAAACATGATTAAGTCATGGAGTTTTTGCTGATAACATTGTGAATTTCAAACTTTATCCTGAGACATAAACAGTGATATTTTAGAAACATTGCAACGCACAAACAACAAGATAACGTGATGGAAAAGAGACACAAACAAGTGAACGTTATTATTCTCAGCGTTGAAACTCTTGATAACATAAGCTATGTCTTATCTGGACTATGTGTTAGCCTTTTTGAATAAGCTGCAGCTTGACAGAATATTGGTATAGTGGTGTAGATAGTGTTCACAGGGCAAGGCATGCTGTGGAATGGTGTAAGTAAGCAATTTCAGGAAGCAGGCTAGCACTGTAGCCACATTTTTCACAGCTTCCTCCACAGAAGTCTCTGCTATTATATAGGCTTACTTGAGCCTGTTTGTGTAGATTGACCTCATTGTTAATGGTATAAATGACTGCTGACATCGGTCCTGTAAAATGATGTGGTTTAAATGCGGCTGTGGTCTTTTACAACCTGAAGAATGCACAAAACCGTCATCCGAGGCTACAGAATTGCACACTGTATAATTCTAAATCTGTGGTTGTTGCCATTTGTTGTTGCATAATTGCCTTAGAAGACAGTTGAAGAGCTACAGACACAGCACATTTCCATTTAGAGCCGAATAAAGGTGGCTCACATTAGCCTTCAGCATCCTCTTAGATTTAATTGCCTGTGATAAAAAAAACAACTCATTATTGGAATAATGTGACCAACTGATTGAAAGTGAGTATGTGTGTGTGTGTGTTCATGTGTGCAGTGAGTTGGCCAGATTGCACACATGCAATCATGTGCATATTTAAGACTAATCACCTGCCAAAATTTTAAATTAAATTAATGGCCACAAACAAGATGTTCAGGAGCCCAGAGTCCCATCAGTACAATACAGCCACACTAATAAGGACAAATGTGGAAACAAGTTGTGTCCACACTGGTCTTTTTATGTATGTTTCTAGACACACTTTCCCACAGTGAAATGGTAAAGCAGTATGAAAATTTTAATATCTCTTCTATTCTGTCCTTCAGCAAACCTGAAAATTGTGCATTAAAGCTATCATCTAGTAAGGAGTAAGACCGACAGCCTGGTTAATCCCATCCTCCTCCTGTTCTCCCTGAACATTTGAACTGTGTCTCAGAGTAGCTGAACACACAATTTAGATGTTCTTGGTGACATATTTCTCTGTTTCTGTTGTCACACAACTGAACAGGCTTACAATTGTTATTCCAACATAAATGCTACCTGTTACCGAGGTAAATGCACTTGTTGAGCTGCTGCACTTAAATCATCAGATCGCTATTTAATGCTTGTCTGATTGAAAAAGCATTAAAGAACAACAAAGAAAAAAACAGATGTGTGGGGCGATTCTCTTCTCCACAGCTACACTACACGAGTCTGAGCATGTTCACTATATGATAGTTTTGCAGAATCCGCACTAAGACCCCATCTGTTCTGGTTTAACATGTGGTCTGGATATATTTTCAGGATAAAAACATCCAATCCATGGCCTTTGCATTTACACCTTGTATTATAGGCGTCTCATTATTGCCATTCAGCCTCCAATGTGATCTAAACCCGCAGATGTTTTTCAGGTCATGGACAGCAAGGCTCTGGACAAGGGAAAACTAAGCTAACGCTTTTGGCTTCATCCAGAACATCTTTAGGTGGTAGAAGAAGGCAGAGGTCAGGTGATTCTTCATTTTTCTGGGCAGATTTCTTTCAGCATGAACAGGGTCATGCTGGTGCATTCCCACCTAGCTGAGATCTGATCACATCACGTGCCAGACCACCTCCAAATGTTTTCTGTCTAACCTGATCACAGTACCAAACACATGCGTATTTACATGTCACATTTACATTTCCTCCTTATCCAGTAAGGCTTTCCAGGTACAGATCTTACCCTAATATCATAGGGTCTAAATCTCGAGAACTAGGTTTATGAGAATTTTTATATTCCTTCACTCTGAGAGACTTTCTAAAGACGTATTTTCAATTTCAATCGGCTTAGTATGCAGCCATAGATTTAGGAATCAACCGAAATAGACAGCAGAAGCGAATAATAAAAGAAATTAAATCATCTGAACATTAGAGGTGCTGTTATTTTCTGTAGTCTTCTGTACAAGGACTTTCCTTTATGGCTTCCTTGGAAAAAATATTAATAATATGAACAGTGTAGGAAACTTTAGAACAGCTTCTGTATTCTTCTGATTCTGTCATGAAGATAAATCACCAGCAAATATCTAAGGCAATAAGCAAAATGTGTGCACCACATGCATACATTTACTATTAAAAAAAACTGGAATCAGAAAGTGTGTGAGTACATCCTGTTTCTCTGTTCCTGACGGGAATCCCTTCAACAAAGTAAATTAACAAGGGCAAAATGCTATAAGCTGTCCTCATCCAAATGATGACGAGAGGGTGGGGCACATACTGTATAGCATTTTGCGTTGTGCGTGTGTATAGATTTGTTCTGAAATAATTCACCCAGTACAAAATAGTGTTTTACAGGGACTTGAATAACTGAATGCAATGTGTCTGTACAAGAGGGAGAAACACTGAAATGATGCCTCTGCTAACTCTGGAAATCTATGTTATCTGCACTGTATTTGACATGTTTCACACAATTATAGTCCATAATGTTCTGAGGGTATGTTTCAACTTAACTGAGTCAAGGGGGCTAATTGAGTGGGCTTGTTACCACAGCATGCTTCATGTCAAGCCAAATTTATCTTTATAGCCTTGTTTTCAGTTCCAGTCTCAGAGGTCTGGGGCGAGCCCAGGGACTGTACACTAATTAGACCATGTATATTATGTGGCCAGCATATGTTTGTGGAGGGCCGCAGAGGAGACTGCATGTGTTGAATCATGTGGGATAAAGTATGCAGGTTTCCCTTCCAGCCATAGACCACAGCAAGCTGACTGATTCGTGAAACTCAAGCAGAGAGTAAACAACTAATTAAAAGAAAAGCCCGCTTTGTTAGAGGTTTGCTAGAGAGTGTAAGAGCACTTTCTACTACATCAATAATCTACTCTGCGTTGAAAAAGACCTTAAATTAAATTACAAAGGCTTGCAGGAGCTTTGCCTAAATATGAGACCCCTTATTTTATGAACCATTTAACTTAAAGACTCATAAATGATGTCGTATTTCTACTGTAGGCCTCGTATTGAGGATTAATTTCCACTAAAGCCACATGCGTGAGAAACATTGAAAATAAAAATGCTGGAGGGATTTGCATATATAAAGGCAAACTGGGTAGTGTTTCTTAATCTGTGTATCATTTGTTCTTTTTGTATTCTATTGGGAAAATAAAATTGGAAAATGGAAAAACAACTTATGAATCCAAAACAAGAAAAAACAACAGTGGCCGTGGGTCTTGTTTTATTATTGTTTAGATTTTGGAAATGTAGTTAAGTGAATTAACTAGTGAAAGTTAATTTTTTTGCTGTGTACCATCGGATGTACCAACATCAACATCACTGAATTGCTTTGATACTACAGAGTATTACACTGTATGCTATTTTTTCTTTTTTTATTATTTTCCAGAGTACTTGAAAACGTATGTTGATGTTCATTACACTAAATCAGGTGCTGCCACTGAAAAGAAATCAGCAATTTCCTGATTACACAGGGACACCACCTGTGGACCATCTTTTGATTTCCACTTTTTGACTTGAGCATAAAATAAAATAAAAACAAGTATAAACAAGTTGTTGTTTGTTTTTTATGTTGGATTTTTAAAAAATTTCCAAGTTTGGATTTCCTATTGAATATGAAAGACAGATACATTTTTATTTAATAGAATCCCTTCACGGTGTTTGTGCACAAGTTAGCCAATGAATCAATTACCACCATTCAAAACAACACTCACTCACTCATGATGACTCAAACACAGAGATGGTGCTTTGGTGGTACAAAAACAAAGACGTTCACATGACAAAAATTCAATGGTAAAAAGGTTTGCCTGCATCAGTATTGGGACTGTGATTGATAATCAATTCCTTTGGAATGTGTTCATCAAATCGTTAATGATTTACAAGCGTAACTAACTAACTGAATTTCATTATCTGATAAGATATTAGGCTAATAAAGGAACAATACCACTCCAGAGTTTGGTCACACTTTCTAATTCAATATTTATTGAATATATTATATTACTTTCTACATTGTAGATTAGTACTGAAGACATCAAAACTATAAGATAACAAATGTTGAGTTCAGCAGACTCCTGGCTTCTCTCAGCCCTATAAGCTTGTCACCTGGAAAACTCTTCAATTAAAATGTGTGCCTATTCAAAAATTGTGTAGCCTTTTAGTGTGTTTGAGACCATCGGTTCATTTTCTACCCCTAACGTGAAGCGCGGAGGAGGAGGTGTGATGTCATGGAGGTCCTTTGCTGTTGACAATGTTGGAGATTTGTTCAAAATTAAAGGCAAACTTTACCAGCATGGCTAACATGGCTAGCATTCTGCACTAAGCATCTGGTTCGAACTTAGTGGGGCCATCATTTGTTTTTTCAACAGCACAATGACTCTAAACACATCTCCAGGCTATGTAAGGGCTATTTAACCAAGTGCTGCATTGAATAACCTAGCCAGTCACCCCCATGAGGTGGTTTGGGGTGTGCTGCATTACACAGTAAAGGGAAAACAACCAACAAGTGCTGAGCATATATGGGAACTACTTCAAGGCTGTTGAAAATTGATTCAGGTGACTACCCTATGAAGCTGACTGAACGGATGCCAAGCGTGAGAAAAGCTGTCATCACAGCAAAAGATTGGCTGCTTGAAAAATCTATCATGTGTTAGAACTCTCAATGTTTATCTACAATGCAGAAAACAAGACAAAAAAAAAAAAAACATTTATTGAGAATGTGTCCAAACTTTTGACTGATACTGTACTGAAGCGGAGAATTAGTATTCTGGAGTTTGAGGGCCATTTAGTAAACAGGTCATTATTAAGAGATTACAACTCAGAGAAGATGTCAGTCACATCAGCCTTCCAAAATGATCGAACATTGCAAAGTTGATCAGACAGAAATTGATTTGTGACAGCAGCTAGTGCACTGCCTTCTGTTTCAGCTTGACTGCCTGAGACATCACATTTTCAGGTGTCGGACACACTCTTCCAGTGCCAGAGCCTTGATCTGTTGTGCCTCAGGCAGAGAGCCACAGATGACAGGAGAGTGGTGAGAAGGCTAGCACCAGAGGCTACTGGTTTTTCAACTCGCGATTGGTTCTGACATCTCAGCTCATCTGTATAGTATATCGTTGCCCTGGTAATCCTACTTCACGGCGGTGAGAAGGTAACGATTATAAAGCATTAATACCCCGCAGAGTAGCCACAAATACAAAAACATTATTTTTCTAACAGGAATGAATGATTCATATTCACTTCTCTCAGTGTAAAAGGATTTTCTAGTAGCAATACCTTTGCCCTTGTACTGTAGTGACTCATGTGATTTGCTCCACTGCTCACAGATGTATGCTTATGATATTATCCAACGGCACACACACTATAAATAAAGACTTTTTATATAATAGGATAATCATGTCACACTAGCAGAGGACTGCCCTTTCACACAAACACATGAAGGAGCAGAGCAGAGTGGCAAACACTTGGACATTCATGCAGAAACATGCACATACAGAGTAAGTAAGTCAGTAGATCTGCAGCAGCATGAATGAGTTTACTGGGTTAGAAACGGAAAGCTTCACACATGCGCAATAATACACGCCGCACAACACACAATAACACCCGTGAATATCTGCCGGCAAATTTTGAATTACACTGAGAAACGTTTAAATTTGTCAGAAATGCCTGAAGCATTGTGCGCTACACCAATATCTAAGAGGTTTAAGTTTGCAAAATACAGTAAACTACAGTAAGTCATGTTTTTTGTGACAACTAGAAACCAAAAGATATTCTTCAGACAGGAGTTAACATTTTAACTACAGCACAGTACAAGTACAAAAGAACAGCCAGTACTACGCTATATAATAAATCATATCTATTAAGTGATTAATACTATTTAAGAGGAGGTGGAGAGCAGAACAGTTCACTGACACTGAGTATGTATGTCCCAGGTACAATGCTACTGTAATACACCGACCACCTGCAGGAAGAGAAACATACAACCGAAGACAATAGTCACTTATCATTTTGATGTGACACAGTGTGATAAGGAGAACACGACCTGAACTGTAACACGCTGACAATGATAAAAGCAGGCCACATAAAAATTGAGAAACTGTTGACAGGCCAAGCCCAAACAGCAAACTATGCTCCACGCAACAATATTTCAGTTGCATATATTTGGGTAAGGATTTTTTTTTGAAAATCTATCAGTTATTGAAAACTGCAGAGGATGCAGCATGTGGGATTGAGCTGCCATTGAGAACTGGCTATCAGGGCTGTTTACAGGTTTGCTAGTGGCATTGCTTTTGGGAAGGCAATGTCCCTGGACATTGTGTCTCCCAGAGGATGATTCACTGCTTACTACCCCAGATGTTTTCTCTAGCACCACCAGCAGGTTGACTTTTTATGTTTTCAGTGAAATATCTCAGCATTTAGTGGATAAATTGCCAGGAAGTTTGGTACAGATGTTCATGGTGGTCCGAGGGTAAATTCTAATGACAGAGGTGTTGCACAGAGGTATTAGATGATAAGCTCTTGGGGAAACAGCTCATCAGCACTGCCACAGACTGGGCTTCAATTCTCACTGGCAAAACCACTGGCGTAAATGCGATTTTCATGACTCTCTCAAAGAGTTTGCCGAATGTATCGACTTCCAGTTGTACTCCCTGTATCACCAGTCCACAAATGCAACGGAACAGACACCGCTAGAGATCTCTATATGCAAATCTTGGGAACTTCAAAACAGCAAGGAAGGACATATTTTAGTGATGCTGAGAAGAAGAATTTTTTGGGGCTACACAAACACCTCACAAACTCTGGATTTTGCCTGCATGAAAGACATACTCCATGAGCTGCAGGGCTTCTTGCTGAAACTTCTGCAAAGAGACATGTTTCTAGTGGATGTCAGTTGCCACATGCAGCAGACTTTTGATATACTGACAGCCATGAAGGCGAGTGAAGGTAAATCCACACTGAAGGCCAAACAGCTGAGCCTGTTTAAAGATATTTAACTTTCCGAGGGCAGTGGCCGGAGAAAATCTATCAATCTGTGAGTTTACAGAAATGTTGTATAAGCACTTTTAGCACAATGACCACAATGCATTAACTGGTATGGCAATAACAATTTATGGACCCTTGCTGAAACACTTGGCAAACCAACCAGAGAGGCAGATGAGGAGTTTTTGGAAGTTACAAGATATAACACCAAGCAGGATATACCTTCCCACCTCGTCTGAGTGTGAGAGGGGGTTTTCTGCTATGAATGACACGGACAACAAGACTCTCAATATGTTGCTCTTTTTTTTTGAGCTTCAAAGACCCATTTTGCTAAACACCCTTCATCACATCTTGGATTAAATCAGGTCATCACTACTCTACATCCATGACTTCTCAACGATCATCAAAGGCAGACTGAACTGTTCACTGTTAGCACTACGTCGTATGTGATGGGGGTTGATGAGGACTGGATACCTTAGGCATCCTGACCTATTTTGGTGGTATTTATAATACTCTTGCATATGTTGTGATGGGTTAGCATGTTGTTGATACACGGTCTTCGCATCTGATGTATTATTATTGTACCGAGAAATAATTGTGCTGTTTGTGTGTATGTGATGAGTAACTTTAACCACTTCACTTCAGCAGTCAGCTGTGCTCTGCTGTTTTTGATTTAATACTTCAAATGTGTGTGTTGCTTTAGGCATACTATATTATTTGTGCTGATACCTATAATAATAAAATTATTATTATTATATAAACTTAAAATCCTCCATCATTATTATATATCATATTGTCTTATATTTTCATATTATTTTCATATGTATCTTAGCTCAATCAGGGAGAGTGAAAGCCCATTTTTATCTCTATTACTGTGTATTTTCATCAAGGTTGTCAAAAATAACTGATTAATTTAGATTAATTAATTATAGAAAATATAATGCACTAGAGAAATTAATGCAGATTAATTGCGCTCTATGCTTCCACTTGACCCCATACATCACTGAACGTACAACGATATTCACCAGCATAGCAAACATACATGACAAAGTGCTGCTTGGCAAAGTGGATAGAAAATTTACATTTAAAAAAGTGCCAAGATGGAACTGATGATGGAAGCACCGTTTCTAGTGCAATTTCAGTACCATCAGACTATTTTCAACCTGGGAAATCATCTCAATGTGGGTGCAAGTGGAAAGGAGCTAGTGGAAACCAAGCACAGCTCCTGATGCTACCATGATCGACCATGAATCAGTCTCTTCGATACACACAGAGTAATTAACTTACAGGCATTTTAACAGATTTTACTTAACAGCTAATCAACAAAAAGTTATATTCCATGAGACTAACAGTAAGTTTGTTTTCAGTTTTCGGCTGCACTGAGTTGAGTTCATAACCTGCGACAGAAAAACACTGGCTGAAAAGAAAGAATGCTGCATGAACCTGACATTTGCTCTCTCAGCTTGGACAAAAGATTGCAGGTGGAAACCTGGATAGAGAGGGTTGTGGCTGCATTGCCCAGGAGAGAACAGAGTCGTGACACAAATTGGTGGCCCTGATTAGAGACAATATTATACACCAGTCCATGGAGAGAGACAACACAGGATGATTAATCATGCCAGTTGTTGCACCTGCTGGTGGTCATTTAGACTCGCCTTGAAGATCAGCAACAACCATGATAGTGGAGTTAACTATGGACCAAGGGAGGCCAGGGTCAAAGTCCAGACAATAACAGCAAGGTTGCCTGGGGATGGGCACAGTAAGTCAGAAGGACTATTTGGAGGACTTGTGGAGCTTGCAGTCACAAAGGACTAAATGTCCTATCTAGGCGTCCTCCACTATAAATGAGTGTAGAAGGTCAGGGTTACTCAGTACAGGGGCAATGGTAAAACTGCACTGTAATTCTTGAAAGTTCCTGTTAAGCCTTTGAACTCTGTGTGAAACCAGATTCTACTTGCTAGTGAGAGGATTAGTGCAGCTGAAATTAATCTGAGGTAAAGGTTTTCAAAACCCAAATTGTTCTGCTTAAAAGAGGTCGTCCAGGGCAACTCTACACCTTTCCAGACTTGTAAATGGATCCATGCTGACAATGATGCTTGACAGTAGGTTTCCCAGGAACGAGTAGTGTAATGCAAGTGATGTCTTTGTCACTTTTTGAGCAGTTCGCTGCAGATGTTGAGTACTGGGAACTGAAAGACAACAGGGGTGTGTACGTTTAAGCCGCTATTTCATAGTTTAGCTCACTTCCTATCACATCACACCAAGCCATACTGCAGACTCACAACATGAGATCATCGTCCAAACCCATGTCGCAGCCTTGAGACAACTAGTGACCGTCCTTTCCTATGATAAATTAATTTGCTTACCACAGTTGTGGATGGACTGTAAAAGATTTGATGGAAAAAGCAATGGCATTTAGGTGTATTCCCACATTCACGTTTGTACTTTAAGATATCACCCTTATTTTATTGTTTTGTTGGGTAAGTGGAAATTAGTTATGTTGAAACGGCAAGACATGGACATGTTAATAATGCTATTTATCCAACAGAGTAGTTTATTGTAGGGAGGAATAGTCAAAAAGAAGGAACCACAGTGGGCTGTTGGATTAAAGACAGGCTCAACATCAACATCAACACACTAGCATGGCATACAACTTATTTTAACTTTCTCTGCTGTGCTGAGGAAAACCATTAGTACCAGCACATCTAGCACGTGCTAGCACATCTTAAACGGTCTTACTTCTATCGAACAGTGGCTTTGTGCTTTTTTATTGTGACAAAAGTTATTTCATGGTAGGGCTGTCATGATAATCGCAGTAATGAAATACCACGCTATTGAGAAGCCACCCAATGGCAAGCACCCACCAAAACAGCATGTGACGTCACATCGTATCACATCACGTTCAACTTCACTATGAGGAATGTAGGTTTCCCTCTCTGCTACTCAATAATCCTCAAAACAATAGTGTCCCAGGATTGGATCAGAAGTTTGGCCAGGATTACAACAGTACACGGTAGAAAGTCACATAACGTTTGGCTCACTCTCAGCTGAAACACATACAGTGTTTTAGTAGACTGTACTGCTAATATGCTAATTGGTAATTATCACAATATGCTTGCATCCCATGCCTCAGTGGTGTTTTGGTTTAAGCAACCCTGTTAACTACCCTGCAACTTTTATCCAAACACCATTGTTACCACTACATTGTTATTCAGCTGAAAGTCGCCAGCAAACAGGGTCACTCATTAAATCCCAACAGACCAAGAGACCCGGGAGGCAGGAGGAGAGAGAGTGCAGGTGATTAGTGCAAGCGGTTACCAAGATGAATCATTATCCTGCCGTACTCCATACAAAGTAGTTTGTTAATACTGCGTTTGAGCCACCCTAAATCACAATATAGTGGCACTATTAAGATGTTCAATAGGTGAGCACAGTAGGAGGATTACAGTTCCTGAATGTGATGCTGTGTGAAGGCTCATGGTCAGAGGGCAGAGCACTCAATCTTTTCACAAAAGAAAAACCTGCCACAGTCGGTAAAGTAGAGGGAAGGGAAGGATAAATCCAGAGGTGACGGAATCTTTCCTATAGTGAATGTTTCAAGACCCCAAGGAGAATAATACCCTGAGGACAGTAGACTCCTGGCAGAAGATCAATGTCATAGTCGTACGGTGTATGTGAGGAAAATATTGTTTCCTGCTTTTTTGTAAACACATTTTGTGTGCATGTGTATACCGAGAGAATATTATGTAAGTCAGTCTCATGGAGGAAATCAGCACTGGGAGGCTCAGCACTTTTTGTGTGGAAAAATAAAAGACAATTAGGACTCTTCTGGATGCCCTATTTATCTGAGATGCAATCAAACTATAAGGACAAGGGAGAATTACGGGGAATCCATTAAGTCTAAATGACATTTTATTAAAACCACATACAGTATGGCAAGACAGGAATATTAAATTGTAGCACTGCATATCTGTGTATTACAAATATAAAAAAAATAACAAGACATTAACCAAATGAAGTGGTAAACACAAAAGATGATTAGAGCCACCAAAGACACAAATACACACCCACCCACAAATAAATTCGGGTGTACAGGGACCATTTCTCTCCTACAAACTTATAATCCATCAGCCTTTACTTCTTCCTTCATTTCTTTTGCTCTTCTAATTAAATCTTGTTCTAATACTGGCTACCACACATCATTAAGTTTCACCTTGGGTTTGAGAGTCTCCTCTCATCACTTTTCTCTCTCTATGTTTGGCTTGTGGCTCCGAAAAAAGCAGCAGATGCCACTCTTAACAGGGAGTGTTCATATCTCATCCCTGATATCTCTCCTTAGCTGCTAACTCTCACAATAGTAAATCTAGGTGTCCGACATGTGTTCATTCCGCACATTCGCAGGTGAAAGGTGATTCATCTTGTTCAGTGGTCTTCTGTCTCATCCTCTATAGCCTGTCTGTCAGCAATTTGTAACCAACTCTCTGTCATTCTTCAAGCTATTGTCTTTTCCCTTCCCAGGAGAATTGAGTGAATACACCATTCAAGTATGACGAGAGACCACAGGGTCTGCTCTATCATGCTGTGAAGTACAAAAAAGTCCATAGCTCTCTAGCAAAGAAAGGTTAAAAATGTGTTGCACAATTGTTGCATATGCAGCGCAGATGAACTGCAGGCAGCTCGGAGTGTTTCACATGATGGTTTTATAACACCTTTCTTTTATAAATGAATGCCCAAGCAGTGGTAAGGACAGTAATACCATTCATGTTTATGTCACAACATCATTTATCACAGTGTGAACTGGCACAGACCTTTTAGAGTGATGTAGGGCTGATCCAACTTTGAGTTTTACAATTTAATTCATACTTAATTGAAAATGTTTATCACGCTATAGCTACAACACTGATTATTTGTGACACAACAGCTGTGATTTCATTTGTTGCCCATCAAAGCTTCAATAATATGCATATTAAAACATCTCCCACCGCCATAATTAGAAAAACACAACCCGTGGATGATCCTTGATGTTGTGGCCAAACGTGGCTCTCATTTAATTTTATAGACCCAGGAGTCGCAAAACTGCGGTGCAGTTCATTTTCAAAGGAGGGCTGCTACTGTACCACTCACTGAGAGAGACTGTAGGAAGCTCCACACATACCTCCAAGTCGTGCTTTGAAGAAGTTGTATTCCTCAGCAACCTGACCTAAACCCGACAGCCTGTTTTTTTGGGTAAAGCTTCAACTTTGGGGTTATTTTCAAATGTAAGAAAATTCACTTTCTTGGATTCTGCTAGACATCTATATCAATGTGTGTCATTTGTTGCAAGTAAATATGCAACAGTGGGAAGAGACCCGACCCTCTACCGCTACTCTAAACCTTGTATCTGCAGTCATGTCTCCCCTAAAACATTTGGTTGCCTGCAGGTGTATTTTGAGCAGCACAGAATAATCACAGAAATGTTCTATGATAGCAGTGTATCTCTATCATCCTCACTCTTCCGTGACTAGATGTTGCTGCTTGCCACTTTCATCATGAAGGTCAGACTACTCTAAAGAGTATATAGGCATCGATATTGTATGGAACTGAGTATTTCAAAGAAACTGACAGAAGAGCACAATTACAAATCTGTCTGTTACTTCAGCACCATAGATTTATCAATACACAGCACAGATAGGGTACTGACTGACTCTAACTCGCACAAATGTCAGTCAGATAATGAGGATCAATGAGTCAGGTAGCCAAGACTATAACATATTCATCTAAACAACCCCTCTGCCCCTGCTCTCTCTGCTACTTGGGGGATGGCAGGCTAACAAGGGGGATTTTGGTCACTTTACTAACAAGGGGGATGCATCCCTCATTTCCCCCAAAATTACCTACTGGTCAAAAAGTGTTTTAGTGTATAAGTATTTTATTTAAATCATGCGGCAAATGCTTTGATGGAAATGGAGTATTTGTATCTCGTGATCTGCTGTAAACCGTGCCTGAGCCATTTAATTTTGTTGACCCACAATTTACATTAGGACAATGAAGGGTTCAGCATGCTTTGACAGGGAGCGACAATTATTTCCCTATTATCACTGAATGATGTGTATCTATAGTGACTGCCTCAGTTGCTTTTCCATATTCAACTGCAGGCAGCTTCTCACCAGACGGAACAAAAGAATATCATTTGCATTTTATCTCACAAATAAAAATCAGAAACAGGTGGACTTATTTGTTTGCGACTGAAGTGAGCAAATGCTTTTGTTCAAATCCTGACGAAGTAATGACACTGAAGGAAAACTCTCTCCGTCAGTCAGGTCATAAATGTGTAATGTTTTTCACAGCGTGTAATCAGTGCAAAACAATTACTTTGGTGTACAAAAGACAAACATGCTCTTGCTCTCCACTCAGGTCTATTCAAGGTAGCATGAGTCACTATTCATATGCTAGTTACACTGGCAGATCATATCACTTATTAGTTAGGTAACTAGTTAGTTACCTGCGTGCAATCCAATCTATGATCTCAAAATGAAGCATGAGTTGTGAAAAACAGGGGAATAAAGCTATTTCAGTCACTGCGCATAAAAGATTACACAATTATAGCCTGATCTCCTGGAGAATAATACCCATAGCTTTAGGCACTTCACCTAGGACAGTACAGAACAACTCGATCTTTGGTGGCACCGTAAGCAAGATCTGAAAATGCTGACACAGCAGATTTTGATTATCCAGAGGAAATGGGGTTCGAACATTTGTTTAAAGCAAAAAATGCTTCATGCAGCTATAAATGTATAAGCCATAAAATGTGTGAAACAACTTCTAAGAAACACCACAGGGGGTCAGTTACCATTAGATCTCAGCATATTTGAATAATTAATGAAGTAACAAAGCAAGCTTTGCGTACAATGTCTACAATTGTACATGAAAAAATGACTGCAGATGATGTACTCTTCTGCTCCTTCTGCTCCTCGCTATAGGTCTCAAGAGAAAAAAAATATTTCATACAGTCTAACATCAGTATAAGCTCTTATCGAGGTAATAGAGGCATAGCTCAATTCAAAGTGTGTCTTTTTTTAAAATTTGGAGTAACCTGATAACAAGCTGGTCAAATTCCCTGATATGTTGTCCAGACAATTGTAAGTAAGAACATTTTTCTGTACTACCAGCACTGAGCCCTTATCTAGGAGGAGCAGATCAGACAGATTACAGAGAAAGTGAGAGTGCATTTGGTTTCAACTAAAATGTTTTTCACTTGATGTTGTCTTCCCTCAAATCGAGTACAGAATCCCTAAAATACCCACAAAAATGTTTTAATTCAATATCAACTGTAAAAAGTCAAAATTCTGTTTAGTCTGTCCAGGGTACAGAATACTTGCTTTTAACAATTCACCACAGTGTGTGGGCGGCTGCATGGGCGAGACAAAGTTAATGTTTGCATTCAAATCGTTTCTACTTGAAGATCATCTGCTTCCATTGTTTCATTGTACAATCCTGCTGTGGGCAGTTGTCAAAACACATCTTTTTTTTTAAAATTAGCCTTAATTGAAAACTCTCTTAAAGAAAATGAGGAGGGCTTTTCTGGATCACTAAGTTTAAAGAAGCTTTTATATATCAATGTTTTACTGACTACTGCTGACTCCACTGTCAGTCCTTTCAAAGCGCTCTATTAGCAGTTCCTTTTTTAGGGATCAAAGTTGTCATCTTCTCCAAGTGAGAAAAGTTAATTGTGACAATTCCTTTTTGGCTGTGAGGATTGTTTGCTTTCAGCTTCCACTCATCCCTTGCCCTTGTTCTCTTTCTGAAGAAGAGGAGGGGGACTTGTTTTTAGATCACAAATATCATCTCTTCTGGGCTCACTGAAGGGAAGACATCAAGCAACAAAGTCGAGCAGAAATAAGGAGATGATTTGCTATCATATACAAAGTGCCATAAAGGCAAATTTGAGCTTTTTGTGGAATATCAACTATGAAGTATGACAGAAAAACTACACAGGCTTCCTACACACCAAGAAAACCCACCAAAATAACAATACACAGACTTGGGTGTTAAGTTTGAGGGGTGGCAGCGTGGGTGTGAAATGTTTGTTTACATCCAAGGCAACAGTCTAATCTCTGTTTCACATGATGAGTGAGTCACCAGGATTATTGTGATATTATTATAATTTCTGAGCTGTGAAAAGAGCACACATCAAATTCACATTCTGATCACATGTGAAAATATGTATCATATGGCACAAGTGTTTCTCATTTATCAAGATATCATATTCCTTATGCCGAGTATCTGTGGTGATATTCCATCCATATATATATGGATATATGGATTATATTTTGTTCTCTCACCACTACAACATGACCCCATCAGTGTAGCCCCCGTTGGCTGTTTTAACACAGAGCTGTTTTTGGTGTGAATGCCTGCTTAGGGAGAAAAAAAAGCCATGCAAATGATGTCCACAGAGTAAAAACAAGGGCTGAGATTTAAATCCAATTAATTCATGCTGTGGAGCAACCACAACTAAGCCAACGCTGTCACCAAGAGCTGCAGGACCATAGAGTGATGTAGCTTGTGTCTCACTCAAATATTGAGTGAGACATGAGCCAAGAATGCTGGTGCCTTCAATGAGAGAACTACTCTGTGTACAATATCAGTAGATAGACCTCATTTATGAATCATAATTTGTGTATAATATATTACCCACACTGGATGCATCAAACAGCAATATTTATTCCACATATGTTGATGGCTCTTATTAACGGGAAGAACACATTCATACAATGGCACTGCCACAGAAACATTATTAGGAAAATCTCGTTTTAGGAATTCTTGTTTTCGTGGATCTTCAAAATCTTCTTTTTCATGCTTTCATTCATTTTCCATTACCCCATCAGACTCAATCTCAGCTGACATTCGGTGAGAGGCGGGGTATACACTGGACAGGTCGCCAGTTCATCACAGGGCTGACATATAGAGACAAACAACCGTTCACACACATGCTCAATTTAGAGTCTATTAACCCTCTGGGGTCCAAGCATGGGTCCTAATCAATTGCTTTTGCAATAGTATGTGATTGCTCATAACCTGCCTGTCTTTGGACTGTGGTATCCACAGACACAGGAAGAACATGCAAACTCCACACAGAAACGTCCCAGATCCCCCAGCCCTAGAAAGGCCGTGGCCAGCTGGGAGGTTTGAACCTAGAAACCTCTTGCTAATCGATAAAACAAAAGAAAGTTAAAAAAAAAATGAAAAGGAAAATCATACTATAGGCGTAGACGCTATCACATCCTTGCTTGTGAAAGACATCCACTGAATGTGATCTGATTTTAAATGGTCATACACTAACAGAATGTCACAGCCACTTCAAGATACCAGTACCACGGAAAAAGCTGCTGGTGACAAAATAATGAATACATCAGCGTATCTTTGGGGAAGTGTCGGTCTCTGCAGTCGCGCACAAGAGCATTGACAACCTGCTCGATGGTGACGCTATTTACTTATGGACAGTATCAGGAGAGAAAGAACAGCCCTCCGAGGACTATAGGTAAGCCAGCAGGAAGATATTTCTTTCCTCCTCACTTTCCTGGGGGTTAATATCTACTGACTTGCCTCTGCCGGTGTGGCTCCTCATGCACCAACATCTCCAGCTGTTTTGATGTCTACAACTTATCAAAATGCCAACTGTCATCCCGTTCTCTGTGCAGAATTCAGAAGCAGACAGTACAATGTGGCCGTATCTGGTCTTGTTAGTTTGTTTGTTATATCCGGCCTTGTTAGTTTTCATATGTAGGCACCAACATTACAAGGGTTGGGAAAAGGCTTGGGGAGAGTCGTTTGCTATGGTTTGACAAGGTGGCAAAATCTGACAGACTCAACGAGAGTCATAGAGGGAAAATTGACGATTTCTAGTTAATGAGATGACAGTGTCAGTCTGCTAGAACGAGCAAAAAAGCAGAATCTTTGACTCGAGTTCAAATCAGAAATTGTTTGGATCTTGTTTTGAATGGTTACACTAGTGTTTAAGAACTTTGGGAACCTCAAGTGACATCCACAGAAAGCAGGAAAATGGAAATACAGTAATCGATACTATTCTGCAACAATAATGTAAGTACAGTATTTCTGCTTTCTAAAACTTGAAAGGATACTCTCCATACCATTTATATGGCTGTCTCTATGGTGACAGGTGAACAAATGCTTAGCTTCAGGATCCTATACAATGAGCCCATGTTACAGCCTCCAGCAGTGAAAGGACCCAATTAACCTTGACTAGAAATGTCTGCAGGTAGGTAGGTACTCCTCACCCACTCTGGTGTTTGGCCGGAGAATGGATTTGTTTCAGCGGTGGACACTTACGCTTGTCAATCATTTGTCTCAAACTATCTCGAAGTCTGTCCACCTGTGACAAAATTTTCTAAACATTTCACACCAGGTGCTCCAGCAGCTGCGTGCGCCAATTAAAAGTCACGTGTAGTATTGTCAAAAACAGGCCATGCAGTAAATCACAAGCCAATGAGAAAATGAAAAACTGTGACTTGCACATGCCAGTTGCACAACCTGCACAACCTGAAAGTGATGCTTTGGAGTAAGGATCATGGATCATTATCTGAAGTTTTTTTATTTTTTTATTTTGTTTTTACATATAATAGGACATATATTTTTTTTGTCTAACAATACAGCTTCATCCTTTATGTTTTCTATGATGCATGCATTTTGTCTGCACTTATTTGTTGCAGTGCTGTGCTGAATTTTTAGGGTTTGCTCTCATTATCCCTACACCTAAACAGTATTTCAACTAGAAAGCAATCCCACTAATAAGAAACTGAATCTGTCACAGCAAGAAATAGCTGTTGAAAATCCAATTTATCAAGACTTATGGATTTCATTAAACATTTCACTAGACTGCAGTTTTATAAGTTGTCTTGTCCATTTTCAATTTTGCTTCACATCATGTTCCATTTAGTCCACTATTACCTGTGCACTATCCTCTGACTGAGGTGTTTTTTTTTCTGACTCATCCCATCAATGTTACGTGTGATTTCAAAGATCAATTAAACACAGCATTCAGTGCAAATTATATGTATTAGGGGCATGCAAAAATAATAACATAATAACCAGATATGCATTTTCTTTGAATAAATCAGACTCACTAAAACTGACCCAGTGTAGGATACTTTTCATTGAACTAAATTGGAGGTGCTGTGTGAAAAAAAACTGCAGTGCTACCTCTGATTTTCAAGAGGCACAAATCATGGCATATACTGTTACAAGCAGTTGTACATGGGTTCATGTGCACCAAAGATATAATTGCTATGGGGCACTGTGGGCCATGTTCTCCTCAATATGTGAAATATGGAAATTTGTAATGACCAGCCTCTGAAAGCTACTATGAACAAGGAGACAGGGGAAAATATAGCCTGCTGCACTCCTGGTCTAATTTTACAGTGGGTTTCATATGTGACAAGTGCAAAACTGTAACTGCACTTACAAGGATAAAATAATGCCCTTGATTGCATGTTGGTCTATATCAAGTGGCCTGAAAATAAGAGAATACTAATGTGTAGGTATATATAATTAAGCAGCGCAGGTATAAATCAGATATGCATGGACTGTAATCAGACATGGCAGCTCTGATAGCAGGTGGAGATTTCAGAAAGGACAGGTGTTTTAGAGCTGCTCACTTAACACACTTTTAAGAGTGTTAAATTGATTGAGTGAAACATGTAGATGCTTTAAGCATAAACAACTATAACAGTAAGTAACAATTCTTTATATGAACTATTCCAGCCCCTGCAGGACAAACCTGGCCGGGCTTGTTCAGTTAGGTACAGATTCTTCAAAGCTTAAATTCAATTAAAAAATCAAGTATATATTACATATCTATCTGTGTGGTGGCGTATAAACACACAAATTGGCACATTACGGTTTAGTTGTTAGTTTATTGCCAAAGCTATTAAATTCCATTCAAAACATGGCCGCTTAATGATGCACATTCACTTAATGTTTCTCTTACGAATTAAAATTAAGCATATGGACTGTGGTATCAAAGCTAAACACAGAAAGGAGGCTTTTTCCACTTTTACAGTGGCTGCTTCAAAAAAGCAGCAGAACACAACCCAAAACAACTTTCCAATCTTTGCTGCAGACCTTGCTGCTGCAGAGGGCAACACCTAGCAGTAAATTACACTTTTCAGCATCAAGAATTCAATCTAACCTATTTCACTCTCGCCTATAATCATCTCAGTAGGTGACAAAGCGCCCAGTTACAAGTCCAGAGATCCTGCATGCCCGCCAAATTGTGTTAGAGGAGAAAAAATTAAACATTGGCTTTGTTCTTCAAAGGGGCCACCTGGAACATTGCTAGCAGGGAAACTGATAAATACCCACGACCTTGATCTAACGCCTAATTTACCTCAGAGTGAAACTTAACAGGACAAAAGTAAGAAAGTTTGATGAAAGAAGATCTCAACTAGATCATAATGCATATTACACACACTCCATAATACACAGAGGAAAACTGTTTCCAAATTCAAGATACAATAGAGGAAAAGTGCTGCTACAGATCATTCAGTGCATCGCACTACAAACAGTATGCACTGTATACAGTACAGCCATATATTCATATCCATACAGTGTATTTATCAACGTGAACATCATGTAAATACAACCATTTATTCAAATCTAGACAATGTGATTCAAGGCACCAGCAGCTGACAGTAATAATGGGACCTTCTACAAGGCTGTTTTGCAGCCACAAAACCATGCAAGCAATCAACATAAACACAGACACAAGCACACATTATGTGGCCTCTAGTTTGAGGGCATTAACCGCCAATATACTGGAAGTGCATTGTTTGAGTTTTTTCTGGTTCTACTGAAATCACCGCCACAATAAGAGAAAGATAAAAGATTAATATTCATTATGAAGAAACTTTCTTTAAATAGACCACTTTAGAACAAACAAGTCTGCACATCAGGTTTGATTTTGTGATTACAGCTGCTCTCCACAGTGAGAGCTCTCATAGACCACGGGCGCTGCTACACCTGCTTTTTCTGCACCTTTGAATTTCCAAAACAGAATCAAGGACTGTAATCTGACTTCATTTTGTGCTCTCATGCTGTTCTGATTTGTTCATCTATGTTCAGATATGCAAGACATTAAATCAGGTATATAGTAGTAGCAGAAGTTAGTGGCAACGAGGCAACGTAGTTGATCTGGCAAACAACACTGGATAATACATTCTCTATGTATCAGAGACCTGAAGGAGCAGCTGCGCAGACGTCGGGGATATTACAAGGGCAGTCAGGTGTTTTACCAGTGGGCAGATATGGTATGGCTATGTCTGGACACAGGGGCCAGGGGGAAAGAGAGAGTGAGAGGTTGAAAAGAGAGTGATTGGTGCAGGTGTTGCACAAACATGCTGATATCACAGCCTACAAAAATAAGTTACCTAAAGGCTTATGTGGGCTGCTGTAGAGTCTCAAAGAAGAAGGGAAGGAAGAGAGAGAACAAACAAACCCTCATTCATGTCTGGACTGTAATGATATATTGTGAAGGCTTGTAGGAGACCACTGTGCAAAGACCTGCAGAAATAAGTTTAGGTTATGCTGCTGCTCAAACATCCTTTCATCCAGGCTGTATACCATCTATACTGCAGCTTAATGAGGTGAATAGCATCTCTCTAACAAAACAGTCCATGTAGTCCAAAGCAATGTGAGAATGAGGCGGATCAATCTCTGCACTCCTGACACAGAGACGTGCTTTCATCATCCACAGGATGTTCATAGCGCAGAACACGCCATAACAAGCCACACGATTGCATTATTATCTAAGAGTGGTTGCACTTTGTGAAAGATATACAGTATGTTTAACAGCAGTTATTATTAGAATAAATGCTATAATGACTAATGGTTTATGAAGCACATCAGCAAATTTCAAATTTTGCACATATTGTAGCTGCAGCCAGCAAAATTTTAATATTAACAGTTAGAAAATCAATATTCTCGCTTTCTCTGAATACAAGTATAAAAATTGTGCCATGTTCTGTGAACTGGAAAGTGAATTTGTCTTCTCAAAGTGTTTTTTTACAGAGATCGTATCACTCTGTGACCATCGATATTGACAGTGTTTTATCTCTTTGGTTATTTGTGGTTAAACACAGGTATACAGAGATAGTGATATCCCTCCAGGATGGGCAGGTAGATTAAAATGCATAGTTGCACATGACAGAATAGTTCAGCTCACTTTTTAGACGAGACACAGTATGCAATATTCAGGGTCTGATTTGTCAAGCAATAACTGGGCATTATTACAAACTTTGTTATGCCCTTGAATTCATTTGATCAAAAACAAAACTCACACTTTTTTCGCTGTCAAGGAGCCTCATCACATCTCTGTGTTTTCATCAAACTTTGAAATATCTGGGCCACTGTTTCCATAGTGAAACAACTTGAGAGGAATTGTGGCTCCTCTTTTATCCACTCACAAGCTCAAAGCACTGCTGGGGTCAACCCTCTTGTGAATTTTCTTCTCTTCCCCTCCCAGTCATTCACCATTCCTTAGAAGTGAGGGGCTTCATCTGTTTCAATAGGCCATAAATCATTTCTTTGCAGAGTGTTTAAACGAGAAAGGATCTCTTCCCTCGACGATTACTGCAGAAGTGCACCCGAGCAAGGCACTGAGAGCTACGACGGAGGTGTTGAATAATAGCGCAGGGCAGCGGCAGTGCTGTGCAGCTTGTGTATGTGTAAATGCTTCATCTTTGTGCGTCTTTTTTTTTTTGTGAGACATAATTTCTCGGTTAGGAAAATCAAATGTGATCCCTCTTCTATTCTCTCTGTCTTAGTTTTCCCACACTTTCAACTATTCTTCTGTTCTCACCTCATCATGATACACTGAGGCACTTTGCTGGGTTTAACGCTCCCTGGAGATATTATTATTCAGAGGGGATGTGTATGTGTGGTGACAGCGAATAGCCTCACCTTGAAACTCAAAGTCAACCTCCCACCATGATCAACTGCTCACATTGTCCCATTTACATTTGCAGTGCCATGCCCGATATACTGTATAGTGTATGGCCCCTGTTTAGCATGCAAATACATGGCTGCATCTTTAACTGTGATTCCAATTAGTAACTAGTTGGCTGGCTGTAGTATAACAAGCGCTGTCAATGCAGCTCTGTTTCCCGTTTTAAAAGTGAGGACCAGAGTTGGGTCGCTCACATTGGTTATTCTGCAACTACTTCATTGAATTGCAGCCAGATATAAATTAGGAAAGCTGATGAAATCTGCAGTGTATTTATTCAATCTCTTTTAAGTGCGGGTACAAATGTAGTGGAGCACTCGGGGAGGACAGTACAAAGAAAATGAGAAATCGAGAAAGAAGAAAAAGGGAGGAAATCTGGTAATGTAGGTCAGTGGTTTTACCTGGCCCAGAGCAAAAGGACGCAATAACAGCCAGTATAGAGATGTAACTGAGGTAGGGCATCCATGACACACTGTCCTGTGGTGAGACAGAGAGAGAGAAAAAATATGACAGTGACCAATAATATTGTTCTTCTTTAACCATAATTTAAGCCTTAATGTATACATTCTGGATATGCAGACATTCTATTTTGCGGACATACTGTATAATAACCTCATTCCCTCAGAGTGGGAATCCTGATGGCATATTGTTCACAGTATAATTGGGCCACAATACTGAGCGCCTATGTGCATTGTGACACTTACTTCACTTACAGTATGTCTAGAATGAGGTCAGTGAGGAGGAAGAAGAGCTGCTTACAGTACCTGGAAATTGAGGAACACTGTGAGTAGGCTGAAGAATCCGGCCATAGCAGAGAAGCCAAATATAAGGAGGGGCTTCCTCCCGATTCGTTCTATCACTAAGCCCTGGGGACGGGACATAAAAAAACAGTATAATATGAGAAGCATTCAAGCACACAGGCACAAGCACACAACGTCAAGTGGTTTTCTGTACAATGTCTCTGATTATGAATCTATTTTCTGTCTCTAGAGCAGTGGGCAGCCAGTCTACCCCTTTGATCTAGACTGAAACTGCTGGATGGATTGCTATAAAAATTTAGAGAATGAATCTCACTGATTTTGATGAGCTTTTCATGTAGTGCGATTGTCAGGTCAAAATTCCAATTTGCCCAAACCTTTGTTTTATGACAAAATACCTGATAAACTAACAGCTTAATTCATTTATGTAAGCATGCTATCACGCTAAACTAAGCGAACATGAACATGAACATTAATATTATATCCAGTTAACCTACCTAGTTAGCATGTTAGCACTGCCAGCCTCAAAGCACAGCTATGCTTAAGCATATGCTCACAAAGCTGCAACCAGCAAGGCGCTGCGTTGGCCAATACGTGCAAGAACACATCCCTCATAGATATGAGTGTATATTCCTACTGTTTGACTTGATGAACAATAAAATATTTGTATCATGTTGTGTTATGTGTTACTGGGTTGTGGAAACCTGCCCATATTACATATAGTGTTGTGGAATATGATAAGCCTGTAAAAATATTAATGACTACTGGAACCATACCCACCGACACAGCTCCTTGCTTAGAGCTGTTTTTGGTCTGAGCACCCATTGTTTTCACATAGCGGATGAAAAATGTGCAATCAGTACAGTATGTTACAATCTATCTGAGATTCTGTGCATTTCCTCATCTCTCTAGATCACACTGTGCGTGCCATATGGTAACGATATTGAAGAAGACAGTCCAGGATACAAAAAAGAAAACTAATTTGAAGATTTGCTGAAGGAAGAGGCAGCGTGTCACATTTATTTACTTAACCTTTCAAACCAGCAGTAAATTCTGGTCGTGGGGAATGCCCTATACATAATGTATCACATGGTACAATGATATACACATACAGATCCAATCATACACACTACTGCATGTGGCTCATCAATAATTCCACAGCCACTTTTCCGCTTTACACCATGGTGTCTTTCTGCTTGGGTCATAGATGCAGTGTGCGACATGATATGGAGACCAGATTCATTCGAGATCACCTTTAAACCCACATTGAGCCTACAGAAAAGCCCCCACCACCAGTTGTAGACCTTCTTCCATCATTGCCTAACCAGTGGGATTTCATGAGATTGTCGAAAAGGTCACTGGTATTTGTACAGTATGTATCTCTGCAAAGAAAACCAGATCAAGATAGACTTTTCCACTGTTCCAAAGTTTACACCGGCTATTATTCTCTCATGCTGAACATTTTTCCATTGGCAGCAAGTTATACTACTGAATGTATCTGCTTTAGATTTGGATTTCCTCCGAAGGCATTGGAATTCACGCTGTGTATGTATGTGTGTGTGCGTGTATGTATGTGTGTGTGCGTGTGTGTATGTGTGTGCGTGTGTGATTGTGGATCTTTGCACATCCCACGAGTCCCTGAAGGCATGGGACATTTCTCCCCCAGACACTACCCACGCTGTAGACGCATACAGACAGATGCACACACAAACACACCAACCACCAGCAAAGCCACAGCTCATTAAGATCTCTGAATGTGTAACAGCCTGAATATTTATGAGCTTACGTGTCTGTGTGTATGTATAAGCCCTGTATGATAAAGAGGGGGGACAGGAGTGAAGTGTCTCTAGACTGTAGGAATGTGGATGTTATCACGAGATGAGACCTAAGAGACAGAGAAAGATGTGTGTGTTATGGTGTGAACCGTTGAGTCTGGTGTTCATTCTGTGTACATGAAGGCTTTTGATTACCTTTTGAATATCATACCCTTGCCCATATCGCCTTTGTCATTTTTTCATGATAATAGGTCCAGATACACTGCTCCTATGAGGTCTGGCTAGCACAAGGGGTGCCTAAACCATCTCCCCTTACACCACTCAAATACCAGGTAATGTCTATGTCAATATCAATAACACTACTGTGAGTAATACAGACATTTACATTTAGATTTAGTCACTAACTGACACTTTTATCCAAAGCGATTTACAAAAAATGGAAACAATCAAGGTACAGTGCGACTAGGACAGGTCAGCGAGTCAAATAAACAAAAAAATCTAAACCATCTCTTTGATGACTTGCAATAGGAAATGTGAAAATGTGTCCCCAGGTCCATTTTGTGCGCACTGATGAAATGAGTGCTCTCGCACAATTATAAATGCATAGAGGTCAAAGTAGTGACTTCAGCCTTCAAGGTTGGCAGGAGTAAAATGTATAGACATTATTCATCACATCAAGAGGAAGATGAGCCATTAAAGATAACTGGCCATGACTCAAGGCACCACTGGCCCTTCAACATGTGCTGCAGTCTCTGAACCATTTCTGGTTAAAAAAAAAAAAAAAAAAAAACGCCTGGGAGAGGTTTTGAATGAGGAAATCGGTTGCATAAACACACCCAAAATGACGCTTTGATGGTTTTCTCACTGGTCACAATCAATGCACAAATGACCTTGTAGGACAAAGATATCAGAGGAGAATACTGATGTGTACGCTTCTTTGCCAACCATCTACGTAGGCTGCCATTTGGTGTCTCCAGTAAGTAACCATAGCTGAAGATATTAGGGCTTGTTTTCCTGCTGGCAGAGGAAGTCATTTGCAGATAATCATATTTGTAGACCATGGATAAACAGCTTCCACAGGGTAGAATTACTTAAGATAGAAAATCCATCACAATAAAGAGAAATGTGGTTAGTTTTGTAGTCAGTCAAAACTGTTTGTTATCCAATTTTTAATGAGAGTTAAACATCCAGTGTGTAAGATTTGGGTGAGATCTATTGGTAGAATATGTCAAAAGTGGAATATAATATTAAAGTATGTTTTTTTCATTACTGCATAATCACCTAAAATAAGAATTCTTGATCTTCTTACCTTCAAATGAGTCTTTCCTATCTACAGAGGGAGCAGGTCCTTGTGCAGAGAGTTAGTTTTTGCATTCCATGATAATCTGTTTGTTTAGACCTTAATTTGCCAAAGGGCTGCAGAGTGTGACGACATGACCAGATGTGTGTGATTTAATGTAGGATGGCACACACTCCACAGTTCTTGTGTGTTAGCTGGCCGTATGGTGACAAGTGTGCCACAGTGAAAGGGCGATGGCTCAGTAGGGCACTGGAAAAGGGAGGCAGGGGCTCAGTGGCTAGCATTCTGCATTAAGTAATCATACACTGTGACACTTTTCTTTTTTTTCATAATGTGCTTTACAAAGATGTTATAATAGCTGTGTTAAGATCAGAAGCAGCTAAATAGACTGAAATAAAAGGAAAGAGTTAAACAAAGTTTAATACAATTCAGAATAAACAAGTCTTTGCTCGATGTTTAATGATGCATTCAGATGTAATGAGATGCAAAATTCAAAGGCAGCATGAATGCATACAAAACCAGTGGAAAGATATGAACAGATGCAAGGGGACATGAACAGATAAAATTTCACTCCAGGCAGTGTGAATTGTCGTGAAGATGCTCCACTTGTAAACATCTTAACACCAAGAAAAAAAGTCATGGTTATCTCGAGTTGTGTGACCTCACGAGGCTGGGGGGAAAAAACTGGAGTTGTTGGTAAGTTTTAAAGTCAGCCATTGTAAAAACAATCATGCACCAACACACTCACAGAGTCAGTGTTAATTAGCTTTGTGTTCAGTCTGTGCACACCTTAAGAGTTCAGCCAATTTCAAATAAGGAGGCAGATTATTGCAAAGCATCGGCCCCTTCTGTGGCAAAAGCTTAAACCCTTGTCCCAAGTCTGTCACAGGGGATTACTAGCAGCATTTCACAATGATCCCAGGCTCTTACTGATATGTTAGAAATACAAATGTTGCACAATATATGATGGACTGGTAATGCACAACCCTGTAGGTGCTGTCCTTGCTGTTGAAAAGTGTCAGGTAGGGTTAGAACTGGCTTGCAGACTTTCAGAATTAACTGTTTGTGTTTGAAAGCTAGTTTCTGCAGCTTAAAGACTCTGTGTGTGCAATTCTTCTTGTAAATGATAACTCTTATCAAGTGTTTGCAACCTTGAAAAATACAGTTCAATAAAAAGGCTGGCCTTACTTATCCTTCCAGTATATTTTCTACGCCCACTTATTTTGTCTAGTGTCCCTTGATCCGTCAGAGCATGCATTGTTAGAGCGATTGAAACGGGTTGTCAGTGTGTCACAGAGCTCTAGGGCTCCAACTAATGATTATTTTTATTATTGATCAATCTGTTGATCATATTCTTCATAAATCATGTTAATCACTGCTTCTCAGAGCCCAAGGTGGCAGTCCTCAAATGTCTTGTTTTGTCTGCATCCCAAAGATATTCAGCTTACTGTCATAGAGGACTAAAGAAACCACAACATATACATTTGAGAGGCTCAAAAAATAGTTGCCAATTAATGTAATAGTTGATAACTAACTGATAATTAATGATTGCAGCTCTTTAACACATACTGTAGTGAACCACGTTTTTCTTTTCTGAATAATATAGAGCAGAGTGTCCCGTGACTCGAAACCATTGTCCTTGTGTTGGAGGTGCAAAATTGCCACAAGCAGCTATGAGATATCCTTAATAAGCTGCCGAAGACAGAAGGTGTTAAATTAGCTTTGGAGAAGATAACACATTTGGTTGTCCTGGTCCGAGGACAATCATTGCCTTTACAGTTTAATGATGTTACACTCTGGGGATGTGATTATTGAATTACAGTGTAAAATTTCAAGCAATTATACATAAACCAATTATTGCGAAGACCCATTAAGGACATTATGGCCTGTTTATGTCAATCAGATTCTCTTTTTAATGTTGTTTTCTGTGATCATGATGCATACTGACAGACCTGTTCATACGTGTTGAATAAAAGATGTTAAATGTTCACTTTCATCGTTTTTGACATGCAAAGGAATTTCTTCCACCAAGGTACACTCACTTTCACAGAAAGTCAACGGAGGGGTGGCTCAACATGCCATGCAAGCACGCAAGTAATTACACGTAGCACCGTCCACGACACGTTGCTTAAGAGTAATGGGTCAGTGGGAAGTTCTGTCAGATGCATTAACTATAAATAATGACTAATTAATAAGAATGATGGATAACATGCTTTCTGCTGAATGGACATACTTAAATCAAATAAATCATTAGGTGTAATCTCAACTTTTTTCTGTACGTTAAATAGGCAGCAAAGGTCCAAACTATGTTATAATGGTACATACAATTCTCATTCCATAAGTGACAGCCCTCTCTTTCTGCCTCCCCTCTAATCATAGAGCACATCTTAATTTCTCTATGGAGCAATACCAGAAAGATGATGCCTGGGTACTCCCAGAACTCATTAATACCAAAATGCAGAATTCAAAAAGGCGAGTAATCTTTCCTCACAGATTTTAACTGTTCATAGAAAGGCTGCAGATTTTGTGGCTGACCTGCCCCTGCATACACTGAGCTTTCTATTTTGAGTGTTTTTTTCAATATGAAAATTACAGGAATGACATGCATGAGATGTTATTGTTTGTATTTTGGCAGCGCTTTTTGCTATGAAAGGCATTAGCTACAGCTAAATGCACCCTGTGATGTATTCGATTTGTCATATTAAGAAGCACATATCACAGGATTTGGGGATTAAACCTCACCTTTGAAATGTTTGCAGCCTAAATGAAAAAAAAGACATTTTAAAGCCAGGTGCAGACTTTGATTTGAATATCATAAATATTTGAAGCTTCTGAAACCACAAATCAAATTAATCTTTCTCATCTGATGTCAAAGTGTCCCTGATGGTGAACATGAAGCTCATACCAATGATATCTGTTCAATGGCTATGAAATATTAACACAGGTCTATAAAAATCTTGAGATTGCTCTCCAGAATAAAGATGTCCAATACGCTGCTTTTTCCCAAAGGAAAATTTCATCTTATACATGTTTGTTTTTTTTCCTGACGGTGGCTGAAATAATGTTACCATCCAAAACGTGCAAATACAGTAGTTTGTTAGATTAATGAACACCTCCTAACTGATATGTGAGTTTATTTATGATTATGTTCCTTTCTTTTTGTGTATGTCAATCAAACAGCCAACGGTTTATTATTATCAACAATATAAGAAGGGCGGTGTTCATCAAAAGCAGTTGGGGTTCATTTGGCTGTGGCTCAAGGGAGTATGCTGTAGAGGAAGGAAAATGGATATCTGAAAGGTACATGCTGGTGTTTGAAGTCAGTCACCTGGCAGCTAAGCCAGGTCTCAATGGGGTCCTCTCACTACCACAGATCAAAGATCAGCTTTAATGTGCTTTTGCTAAAAGGTCTCACAGACAACACACTAATGTGTTGAGGAGAGATGATAGTGTGCATTTACAACTCCATTTAATACTGATACTACATCTTATTTGACACTTGATGCACAGACACGGTACAGAGGTGTGTTATTAAACTAAATTTATAAGATTTAATTTCATAAAAATGTATACAAGGCAGGACATTGGCAACATGACTGTAAATTAAACATCAATCACATGACCAACCTAACCCTAATAGTGCTGTCTAAATGAACATTATACACAGTACATGAGGGAATGTTTTATTGCAACATGTCACATATAGGGACTACAAAGGATCAAGCATACAGTTTGTATGCAGTGTTAAATCTTATCTTATTATTTTGGGGACACTAGCTTTGCTAGCTGCTGCTCTTTGAGTTAATCATCACTATAGTAATTGGGGTCAGAGGACAGGACTGTCTCACTCCCTAGACACAACAGATAGGTAAATAACAGGGAAGCACAGATAAAGCGAGATAACAATGTCAGACCACTAAAGGGTAAACGTATTTCCTTGTATGTAATGATCATTTAGGGACATGGAGTAGTTGTGTCACTATTCTGAAGGCATAGAGACGAGCCAGAGAGGACAGTTCTTCAGAATTAAGGCAACATCATGTCACAACAAATGTACTGATAAATCCTCCATTCTCCTTGCTCAACCTTTCTTGGACTCCTGTGCACTTTCTATCCACTGACTGTACTGTTCAGTTCCTGGGCAATATTTTCAGGGACATACTGTATATGGACAATGAGCTGTGACCCAGAAACTGAAATGGTACCTATATCCAAAAAGATCCTTCACAGACTTCTGAAATAAAGTATTTCTGTGACCCTATGAGAAAATGAACCAGTTAAATCAGGAAGATTCTTTATTCTTCAAGATTCTCTCTCTGTCTATCGTTCTTTCTCCTTATTAATCAGCTGCATAGGGACATTTATTCTTTTACTTGATCCGATTTTGCCACAATCTCCATCAGCCATTCATGTCATTGCTGTCAAATTTCACCACACCTCACCTCCAGTTCATCATGTCCTGTGCCCAGTTTGAGCTCATCAGATGTCTTCTATTCTTCTATCACATTTCTATTCAGCATTCTCCTTATCCTTTCATCCTCATCGCCACCACCACTGTGTCTAAAGTCCATCAGCAGGGTTTCTCATACTGATCATGGCGTCTTTATGATCCACATGTCAATAAATATGTTTGTTAATTCAAACCGAAGGCTCTACTGGCTGAAACCTTCTGAGTGGAAAGCAGTTCTACCTCATTCAATGTATTCTCAATCAATGGCATACTGTTATCAGTATGTCAATATTTCTACGGTAACTTAATAGGAATTACACTGCGTGCAGCAAATAATTGACCTCTTTGTTGCTGTGTTAAAGCTGCAATTAACAATAGTCTCACACCATCCGACCTCTCAGTTATACACAACAGTCTGCCAGGAGCCAAAAACATGATGGAGACGACTACAGTAAATCTTATACCTTCCGACCCACTGTGGAAGATAAGACTCCTGCCAGCTGCAACAGGACTCATCTCTGGGGTACACAATGCTGCACTATATCAGGATGTACCATAAATGTCAGAAAAGCAGCTTTGTACGCTAAGAAGTTTTTTTCTAAGTGGAAACCATTGATTTCTTGCATTTTTTATGCTGAGCACAGTATCATTGCAGGTAAATCCTCACATGATGCTAAACCACATTAACAAGCTGCCAACAGAGATATTCCCACCAGCTAATTGCTCATCTGAGCTGTTTGATGCGTAGTGCTCTCTGTTTCATCATTTAGCGACATGAACTGCTGCTAGTGCAGGAATGTACTCCTGCTGTCAACAACATGCTCTTTCACGTCACCTGAGCTGACCACCTGACCAATGCTTGACCCAACTTCCTCCACATCACCCAGCTTTGTTCAGGAGTATTACAAATGTAAGAAGTTGCTTTGTAAAAAAATGATTTTGATCTCGTTTGGTCTTAAATTTACTGTAAGAGATACCGTTCATACATCACATCACACTTATTAATTAACAGTGATGGTGCTTATTAATTAACAGTAATATTTCAGTGTCAAATACTTGCACAGCAAACCACACCCAGTCAAAGCACATACATGCCAAGGAATCAGACAAGAGTAAAATGAGTAAGGACAAAGTCGGGAAAACATCGGGCGACTGTGGCTCAAGTACAGAGGTTTGTCTAGTAATCAGAGGATTACTGTTTCAGTCGCTCCAGTCCAATCCAAGTGTCCTTGAGCAAGATACTGAGCCCTGTTGGCTCTGACATTGGTGCGCACGTATGGTTGAGTGGGTGAATGTGACAAGGGTTGTAAAAGTGTGTTGAGGTGACATAATAAAAAATAGCAGTGTTTCACGGTAAAATTTCAATAAATGCATAGTTGGGCATTTATTTGAGTCATAATACTTTAATTGTAAATTTTGTGGTCGTTTGAGCATTCATTACTTTACATACACATACGTAAAAAGTGATAGCTATGCTTTGGTAACAAAAGAAGACAGTTCATATCAAATGAACACTGTAGGATTTTAATGGCAGGTTAAAGTTAAAGATAGTCTTGAAGTAAAACAAAATGCTACTTGTGAGTAATTATATCAAAAGTATGGCCAGAAGAACATTTGGTCGATTTATAGTTGAAAACTCACCGATATGATGGCAGCCAAAGTCTCTATGGCCCCGGTGCTAAGTGTGATGTAGGGGAGAATGTCCTCAGCAAAGCCTGCTTCTCGAAGGATCCCATTGGTATAGTACCAGATCTATGAAACAGAAATAAATTCCATTAAACTGTGTTAGGTTTCAACTCCAAGAAATTGTGTAGGAGGTGGTTCACCAAAACTGAAATTTTAAAATTGTATTTTATTTATGTAGCGCAAATCATAAAATGAGTTATCTAATGACACGTTTGATGTAGATGTGCTTTATAATATTGAAGATCATGAAGACTTGAGATGAAAATCAGAGAAGACTTGAGAGTTTGAAAAGTTCCACAGGTGAAAGAGATGCACTGTCCCTGAGGGGCAACATTATTTTGCATATTTGTAATTTTTCAACATTTTCTTCTTTGATCTATGGCCTGCACTGTACTCTGTAGTGCTCCTTTAGACCAACAACAAACAAAAAAAATCAAAATATGTAGGCATTTGTCAGAAATTATGATTTTTTTACAAGCTAAAGTATTGATACTGTGAGTCTGCAGGGCTCTTTGTCAGTTGTCAACTTCAGCATCAATGCTCTGTTTCATAGCAGCGCTAAAAGCCTGTGTAACATCACCAAGTCATTCTTAGAGTACAATATCCACTGAAGTCTTTTGACAGATCTGATGGTGATGGGGTAGTAAAAGACAATCAAAATAAAGACCTCCAGAGTGATCTAAATTACATTTCTGTCTTCTTGGAATGAAAATGTATGTAAATGAAGTCATGTTCATATCTATGATAATTCAGATGAGCTTTGTGGTTTCTAGCTTTGCGTTACATTACTGAGTCAATCAACCTATCAAATGTGAAAGATTCAGCGCAAATATTATTTTTATGATATTCATCCTGAATATGAACGTAACTAGGTGCCAAAAATCCATTTACATGCATTTCTTTGAGCCCACAGTATGTCAGTCAAAGAACTAGTGTGTTTTTCAAAATCAGCACATCTCATTGCTTCCTTCTTACTAGCAGGGCCTTAATAGACACATCAAGGTCTCCACTGCAGCTGATTCAATAGAATATGAGCTTACTTGTCAGCTCCACATGGATTTAAAGAGAAAACAGTGTCTGTCTTTAAAGGTTAAAGTAAAAGCTGGCCTAATTGTACATTTTGCCAAGGTTGGTGTCTTTTATATTATTCCTTATTGTGATGGAACTGACATCATCTGAAGTGGGTTTTTTTCTCGGCTCACTGTTGTCACTCTTCTTCTTTTAAGCGGCGGATGGCAGCAATAAGCAGCAACTCCTCTCCTCATGCAGGAGTATTCTTGGTATCTGTACGCCCAAGACTGAGACAGTAGGTCCCCATAATTGGACAACACTCATTACCACTCACCAAGTGCAATGCAACACAGCAGGTGGAGGATGGTTAAACATCTCTTCCCGTCAACAAAGTACACAGGACAGAGTGACTCACAGTGACTTCTCCATGCCCACGGGTTCTCGTGCACAGCAGTGCTGAGCATAAACCTAAAGAGAGGCTGATCCACTCTCACTGCAAGAGGCAGGTTGTTTAAGAGCTCTTATTTTGTGATGATTAAAAAATATATATTTTTTTATGATTTTAAAATAGAGCCAATAAAAAAAAGCTTCTTTTTCTGTGTAATATGGGGGTCACACCTGTACATGCACAGGCCCAGGGGGACACAATGCAATATGTTACTACACCTGATACACTGATGAGCAGGGCTGTAGCAGTATTGATTTTTTTTGTCACTGAGAGGACTGTGATTGGACACCACATCCAAGCATTTCTGCTAGTTAACTGTCAGACCTGTAGGTTTTTTTGTGACGCACTCCTACCTGCCTGGTGATTAGTTAAACTAGATAAGAGTTAGAAATGCTTCTGCTTCATACTGACATTTTTTTAAAATCGTATCTTGCTCACACACAAGAGGGCACTTAAATGTCCATGTCTTTATGCATACTCTTTAGTCAAGCAACTGTGTCAAGCTGACTGATGCTACAGGAAGCAAACGCTGGTTCTCGGCTCAATAAAAGCTCCACGGAGCAGTCAAAGAAAGTGTTATGTTTGACTACAGCTCCAGTGAACCGGGTCAGGGGTTGCTTCATAGTGATAAACACTCAGTGAATTTTAACTTTAGCTCCGCAGTTCCCATGAGCTGTATATTACGTTTCAGTGTCTCTCAGCTCACTGTTTTCATCTTTCTGGCCCGCAACTTAACTGCCATCTTTCATTTTCATTGACCTCATTCAGCAGCTGTAGCAAACACTGTTTTTAGGAAAACTAATCTGATGTGTGAAGTGAACACACTGTCCACTATTTACTTAGCACCGATGGCAGACAGATGGCTACATATTGGAGTGGCATTCCAAATAAATGCTAATGTTGTTCCATATTTACTGAATGTTCACCATGACAACTCTACAAGGTAACAACGGTGTTGGTGTCAGGGGGTACAGCAGGTCGTCCGCTATCTCGTCCACTAATCAGATGATTGGTGACTCGATAGCTGACTCCTCCAGTCTGCATGTCAAAGTGTCCTTGGGCAAGATACTGAACCCAGAATTGCTCCTGAAGGCTGTGCCATCAGTGTGTGAATGCATATGAATGATAAGCTCCTAAAAACTCATAAACAGCTGGCACTTACATGGCAGCCAATGCCATCAGTGTATGAATGTGTGTGAATGGGTGAATAAATATGTAGTGCAAAACAACCTCAAGTGCTCGGAAGACTACAGTGTTTAAGTGTCTTTTGACACCCTTAGGGGTAAAAAAATACAATAAAATAATGCATCTTTAAGTATATAGCACTGTTTACCTGAGATAACACTTGCTAGGATCAAAACACAATGGCTCTTTTAACTTGTCTGAGTCTCTCAAGTATAAGAGGAAACACTCCACTTTCCTGCCATGGCACTTGTTCAAATCAGTCCACCAAGACACAAAAGTGACTGACAGTGTTGAGGTGTGACAGATTATCTTCAAGAAAAGTGTCAGAAAAACAGAATGTTTGCCCTGCAAGTTGTACTGAAACTATGCATATGCATTTTTTTTTGTCTGAAGTTCATCAGTTTTTATGTATAATAAATATAGTGAACTGAAGGATAGCGTAAAAAGGTGCAATAAGGGTTGCATCTTACAGCATTGAGGCCACAGAGCTGATAACAGGCCATAGTGATGATGATGGTGATGAGCTGCCAGCGAACAGCTGGGTTCTTTAGCAGCTGTAACACAGAGGCGATGTGTAGGTTGTCCTGGGCTCGAGCTTCTGCATGGACCTCTTCCAGCTCCTGGGACACATCCTTCTTCCCCAAAAACCTCTGGAAGGCTGACAGACAGACACACACACACACACACACACACACAAACACACACAGTGTTAAAAATATCCACAAATTAAAAAAAAAAAAAAAGGGTGGGCATACAAGGCCTAAAAAACAACCATCATGCTGAGATCAAAGAAATGGAACATTTATTCCACAGCAATGTGTGTAAGAAATCAATCAATTTGTTACAATCTGAACGCTCATTTAGACGAAACCTGTTTTCTGCAGCTTCAGTTGTCTATATGAGCTGAGTAAACTGTCCGAGTCATGTGCATTCAGTATTCTAACCTTAAATATTATCACTGTAAAATTGTAAGCATGCTAAATTTACAGAATTTGATATGGAATAGAGGTATATTATATCTGCATATTATATAGATTTGCATGAATATCTATAAATTCTAGGACTTCATGAATAAAGGATCATTTTTTTAAACAGAATGTGTGGATTTATCTGTTACATTTCATGGCTTTGTTTACTTATACACTCAAACTGTACTCTGCAATAATTCAGATGAGCCATAGTGACTAAAATAAGTTTTTCATTTCACATTGTTTGTTTTCACAAAATGAACAACTGGAAATGAACTGAACATGCAATGTTTTATTGAGGTGCCTATTGAAATATTCAACATTTAGAGTCTAAAAAACGTTATACATTATAACTTTAACTAACTATTTGTTAGGGTTGATGCCAGAGAACTGCTGCAAAAGATTTTGGCCACTAAAACAGTATTAATAATTGTCAAGACTTTGAGGAAATCCATGAAAGAAAAATGCTATGCCATGATTTGGATAGTGAGCACTTTTTCTTCTGGAAACTGCAAAATTCAAATACACATTGATACTGCCTGTAAAAAAATTACATGTTTTTTGTCCAAAGCTGCATGGGATTAGCACAAAGTAGGCGTGTCTGTTGAGTTGTAGGTATCCACGGAAGCCAGGTTCAGTCAGATATATAGAGATGAGAGGTCAATGGACTCCTTTGAAAATCACCATGCAAGATTTTACATCACAAAATCTTCGCTACACTTGGAGCATTATTTAGCCCCGCTTCCCTTCAACCGAGTAATACAAGGTTGAGCCCGCTTCAGCTCGAGTGGCATGATGATGAACAATGTTTGGAGCGGGTACTAGTTCTGTGTTTATTGTGAAAAATGTGAAGAATGTCGGGATGAACGGTGATGAAATGCACTTATTAGCAAAAACAGATTGTTTGGTGAGAACAGTGAATTTAAATTGAATTCAGGTGTTTGTCAAAAAGAAAATGTCACTGAGTAAGTTTAGGCAAAATTTTTGTCCTGTCATGTTTTCAATTTAAATGCTTCCTCCGGGATACATAATTCATCAGTTGTTTTACTGAAATGCAGATGACACTCTGTCTGCCAATGAGTTGTATTTATTGTCCACAGGACACCAATAATCTATATCATCTAATATTTATGGCAAATTTCATGATGAAAATGTTGACTTTTATTCAAACCCTCTGCAAGAAAACCTATTCTTGTCTCAGTCAGAGGGCCAAACAAGGTTCAAACCAGAAACACACACACACGTTATATTTGTATGAGCACAGCTGTCGAGGTTTCTAGTTTCTTCTCATTTGCAGCTTGGCCAGCTGAAGGTCATTTTAACCTGTGCTACTTGAATGCGATGGACTAGAGGGAATAAAGTGAGTGTAGAGACATGTCCCTTACTATAATCCCTTCTCCTGTAAAGGTGACTCCCTGGGGTTATGGGAAGACGAGGTGGAAACAGGTTAAGGACATGACCCGGAATAACAAGTCTCTTCACACCAACAGTGTAAAGTGTAAAAGCCGGTCATTAGGATGCGGGAGCTGGCTGATACTGATGTGACTAATGTCTGGTCCACTGACATTTGTATGGCATGAAGACTGTGTGTGTCTGTGTACACGTGAGTCCTGTTGAAGCTACAGTACACTTGTCAGGATTCTGATATTTGAAGTGTCAGAAAATGCAAAAGGCAGTTAACATACAAGTCAAAGTACAAGCCTGAAACTTATCAGTGTACCACAACAGAATGTCCTTTAGTCTAAAATATCATTGATGTTTTGGACATGTACAGAGGTGATCACACGATGCGACATAACAGTACATCCCCAACAGTGTGCAAGCGCAGTACTCAGCAGCAGCATGTTAGATATTTTACCTTTCTAGTGGCCCTTTGAGTGTCATCAAATGTGTGAAACAAGCACCTCTCATTACTGTTGTGCTGACAGAAGTCTCATGTTTGTTTTTTTCCTAAGATGAAATCAGATGCTGATTTCAGCAGCCAATGTTTCTAACTCTACCCCGATGTTTCTAACATGAACAAGAGAACACCGCCAGCTATAGTTTGTAAAATGCTTTGTAAAACTGAGGCTTGATTTGATCACAGCATAAATTGGGACTCTTGTAAACACGAGACAACAGCCATCATGCTGTTACTAGAATAAGGTGCCCACCATGAGATCTTTCTTCAATGTAATTATAATCCAAATGAGTGCATGTAAATGAGTGTTCATGTTTCTGTCCCTGCTGGTAGAAAATATGGGAAGATGATTTAATCCCGAGCCATACTGGGACTGTCAATGTCAAGACTTGATGTTTATATGATGGTGGTGGGATGTGCAACGGTGCCATTGTCCCCACGGTGGAGACCCATTTTATTTTCTCTGCAGGTTGACAGCAGCACTCCATGTCACTATTGTGGCTTGAGCACTCGCAGTGTTACATTAACAGCCTGACTGAAACCGGAACAGAAACCCTTTTTTGAAGCAGTTGGCTGTCTGAAAGAGACTGTATAGGGGGTTATCATGGAGGCATTGTTGCTTAAATGTACAGGTTATGGTGGGCTTATTCTATATATTTTTTTTCATTGTTAACACGTTTCATAAGGAAACCAAAATAAAGGATGTACAGTGCAGTCTGCTTCGCAATAGTTCCAGACTACACAGAAGTTTCCCTATTCTGTCAGTGGCTCATAAGCCCATTAGATCCCAGTTGCTGGTGTTATTGTTTTTATTTAAATAAAAAGGATATTGCTTCATGATGTTAAAAAGGCTGAATAATTTCCTAAAGCTGCTGGGCACAGTAGATTTGGGTTAATGTTACTCACATGAGAGTAACTTGTGTATTTGTTGGGAACTATTTTCGCCTGATAAGTTATTACGCTTATACCTGTGATTTGGGATTGACAGTCATGTTCATGGTAAGGAAAAAAACATGTAAACCAGTGGTATAGCGTGGCTTATTAATTATAAGTTGTTTTTTTTAATGGAGATGTCTCACACCGGTCATAAGTGTCAATATTGCAACCGATCCAGGCTTATTTCAAAGACAGAAAAATATAAACTCAAGTCTTTCCCTCTGTTGTCCCTCTGTCTGTTGTCCACTTCAGCCTGCTAGTGAGGCACAGTGCTTCTCTCCTTTTACACAGACAGTGACAGCATTTCACTCGCTATGACAGGCCGAAATTAAACTTGGCTGTTGTCTGGTTAAAAAGCTCTCTACTCAGTCAGACCTTCTTTTTTTGTCATGGAAAACCCTTCATGCTGTAACAATCTGTACAATACAATACAAAAGAGGCTCTGTAGGTCCATTCTCCCAGTTGATCTATCATTCATATCATTTCAACAATTCAGGCTAAAAACATTTTTAACAAGTACTCTCAGTCAATCAGTCTAAGTCAGGTAAACTACCTGATTCTCAGACTGAAAAATAAGTCAGTTTTAGCAGCAGTGCACAGCAGTTATTTCAGTCACGTATCAGAAGGGGCCCCATGTCGGCAGACACCCACTACTTAGATTGGGAAAAGGGCCAAAGAAACTTGATCAGATCAGATCACATCTTTAGATTTTAATTATTTCTGGGTGGAAATAGAGCTCTGAGACACAGAGAAACAACTAAATCAGGTTTTGGATACACAGAGAGACATGTTGGTGGGATCAATTAATTGTTCATTTTACTTATGGGATTTGTTACTAACTGTCTCGTGCTTTAATTCAGATGGCCTATTGAGTACCATATAAAGACTTTTAAAAAGCATTTCTATAAATGCATAAAAGTATATATAGCACCAGTAAGGTTATTGGATGAAAAGAGTGAAAGGAAAAAGTGTCAAGCAAACTTATTTGCAGGGAGTCCAATATGTCTGAACTCATACACAAACCGCAAAAAAGTAATAAACCTGCTGGATTCAATCTCACGCCATACTGTAAGTCAGAGACCAGTGACCTTGGCAACACTGTGATATTGTGGCAACAACAAGTGCAGAGAAAAGAGAAAAAGATAAGAAACAAGCACATACTGAAATGCTTGATCTTGGCACGGTAAAAAGTAAATGTGTGCTTGGTATTCATTGGTAAGCTAGTGCTGGAAAAAAGAGATAAATCCAGAAATTCCGACCGCAGTATAGTCAAGGCAATCCCCAAAATTAAGTGCAGTTTGGCAATCACTCTGACAGCCTTTAGTATACAAAGCTATCTCATCTTCACCCTCTGTAACCTTTAAATGGAGGGCAGGACCACTGCAGATATGGGACATGACAAGAGACGAAATGGGGTGCAAGAGAACATGCTGTTCCTGTCTGACACTGTATGATGATAATAGGACACTACAGGGCCACCCCTCAAGATTTGTGTGTGCTGACAGCAATTCCCCAACGGCAGCGCTGTAACACAAGCCAAAAACATGGATCTGGAGCACTGTTCACACTCATGCCAGCAAATTGTTGGCTGGCAGTAGTGGGGAGGACGTGGGGAAGAGCTTGGGCAGGATGTCCTTTCACCAACCACTCATCTGTTTCTCAAGGAGCCTTTCACACAGCCAGTCTTTGTCAGCCATCGTCTACTGCTGGTAACAGATCTTTTCAACCGCTGTGTTAACACAAGACGGTAAGTTTAGCATTTGAATAGATTCAGAATAATGAGCATAACTTTTAAATAGTTAACTTTTCTTGTCAACATGTGGTTGTTTTCTTAAGTTTTCTACTTGCGCACTTCTCTTTATGTCCCAGACTCAAGGTTGAAATTATTCATTTGGTGGGAACAGCTATAAACAAATAAGACAGAATGCAAAACGAGAAAGTGCGCTAAGAATAAAAGTGCTCCATCAAGAGAAGCACAAGGACTGTCCTTGAGTTTCAAAAGTTAAAAAAGGGTTTGCAGATTAACTTCGCTGCACAAAGTTAGAATTAGTTTCCAAAGAGACACCATTACAGGTATTTATCATAAAAAACTGAACTAAATTTACATCTTACCAAGACTTTAAATACATGCATTATATTTTTTATTTAATTTGTATAAGTTTGATGTGGACAATCACGCACAAATTTAGGCTTGATGAGATAATTTGTAAGACGCGATATGTATTCCAACATTACTAAAAGAATGGCTGCCCCCTCATTTATCTGAATTGGACGACAACTGTAAGAACCAGGCTTGACTTTTTCTTTTCTTTTTTTCTGATCAAATCTGTCATAACGCACATTCCTGATAGATTTCTTTGTAACACAAATACCATATTTCCACTGTTTATGACACAGACATTCTGACAAAAGACAAAAAAAAATGCAGTTATTCCATGGAGCATTATACAACAGCTGTAAGATATATCTGTTTTGTCCAGCTTCTTTGTATAGTAACTCCACGTCTGAAGCTCCTTTGGTTGATGTTTGATCTGCAATCATCTACAATTACTATGCAAAGCTGCTAAATAATTGCAGATGTGATCATTTTCCACGGGCGTAAACGGTGTCTATTATAAACTGCTTTTTGCTTCAAACTCAGAGATCTGTTGCTTAAATTGGACTTAGCCGATCCTATTTCATGTCTAAGTGGTACCTGAAGCAATCACCCTAGCAATAAAGACATTTCTTTGTTTTAACATAGAGCTGTTTTTAGCTTCAGCTTCATCTTCATAACATCTATCATGTTTCTACTCCTACACAAAACAATGTTGGACTAGGTTTGGTCCAATTTCCTGATTTCTGCTACATGTACATTGCCCTCAAGCTGTTCTTGAGAAAATCACTTTTTCCTCATTAATTTAGTTTGGTACAGTATATGCTGTGCCAAAACCTGCTCTGTGAGAGAGACCTGTTGCAAAGCGCCATGTATTATTCTTGATTCTTCTCATTATGTTTCTGTCAGATACCGTTAATAGGTTATTCTCTTCAAATGAATTAGCCAAGTGAAGAGACACCACCAAGGTGTCATAATGTCTCACATGCTGTTGTGACAGTTTCATCAACTATAACTACATGTCATGAAACTGAAATAAATGTCTCCTATTTGTGTTAATGTTGTTTTACACTGGTGAGTGGTAAAATATGTAATAAAGTATGAATATTTTTTCTAATGACATCACATCAGGAATAAATCAAACCAAATCATCTGATTTATATGCTAAAATAATCAGTACTGCAGAGTAAAATTCATGGCTGAACTGTGCTGAACTCGTGCACAACTCTGAGATCTCAGAAAAAGCAAAAAGGATGTGCCATTTTACAAAGAACACAAACAACCAAACCTTCCTATCCATAATAGATAGACACAGACATCAAAAAAACGCATCACCCAGGAGACAAAACTGATCAAAGTCTGATCTGACGTCACATTTTTCTACATGCATCATTTACATGTGCAGATTGAGCCTTGCCTCTACCCCATGCTGTTTCTTCTCGTGTCACAGCATTTTACCATTAAACAGGATCATACTCAAGTTACTCCTATGAAGCCTCTGCAATCTAAATATGTTCGTTGGGCGAGAGGATGCAAGAGAGCATCTTACAGTACAGTAGTTTAATGCATGATTACACTTAGGCTCCAAAATAATTTGGTTTGGGAGAGGTTGTCGTCCCTTGATATTTATAAACTATGTGTTTTTATATCAGCAGATTTCCACATGCTTGGCTGAATGAAAAATCTCTCATGTGATTAATAAAAGGGGGAGGTGAAATGATACAATTTCTAAATATGACCATATTGTGTTCATTCAAGTCGAAATTAGAACACACCGACAGGAAACACATATTGATATAATTCCATGTGACAAACACCTACCGAGGGTATCATTATCTCCCACGTTCACCACTGCTATACATTCATAAATTAATATATAATTATTTTTTTTATATAATATAAAAGGGCACTTCAGAACATGCCTGAGAATGATCTTTTTTTTCCAGTATTAAAGTAATCAGGTGCTGTAGTACTTGTAATGGAACATTGCCTAACTGCTAATTGCAAACTTGGCATAAATGCAACGGTACCATTTGCCAAAATGTACACAGGTCTCAGAAGTGAATACCTATTTTCACACAATTCCACAGTGAGCTGTGGAAAAAAACGCAGTGATCCACTTTAACATACAAGGACATCACTCTGGAAGGGGTTTAGATTACAGAAGGCCCAGCGAGTTCACTGAAGACAGAAAGTAATTGTGGCTGTAATTATTACTGGGAGGGATTGAAAAACTGCATACATGCTCAGTACAGGATTAAAATCATTCATTAGAGCAGATAATAGCAAATCGCCCTGAGAGACAGTATATCCAGTCTGAATGTGGCTTTTTTCCCCTTTCACTGTTGCCTTACGTTTAAAATGTAATATGGCTGCTGAATGCTGAGGATGTTTTCAAGGATATTTTGTGTTTTGTTTCGTTAATTAAAAAAAAAAAACGCTTCACAATCTCTCGAGCCTGCTTTAAAACAATGCCTCAAACAGAAGAGGAGATTACAGCAAACAAATCCTGTTTTGATGTGAAGAAAGACTTGACAAAGAAATACTGTGAAGAGTTTGCACACTGAACCTCTCTGTGCAGTGGTGTGGTGACATGTTTACCCCTATAGAAACATTTGTTAAGCTCCAGAAGTGTGTGGATTTGATTTTGGCGGGAGAGAGCTGCTCTACAATACAATAAGACGATACAAAAGAATAAAATACAATAAGCACAATTGTATTTCTGACACATTCGGCTAGAGCGCGGCAGCCTGTATGCATTCTGCTGACGTACTCGAGTGAAAGGGATGGCACGTGTGCTACTGTTAGTGTATGCGGTACCTCGCTCTGCTCCTGCCTCATCTCTCCTCTCCATCAGCAGGTAGCGAGGACTCTCAGGGAGGAAGGGTAGCACACACAGCTGCAGCAGTGCCGGCAACGCCAGGAAGGCAAACAGGTAGTTCCACCTGGACTCCTGCAGTCAAAACATCAACCAAAGAAGCACGTCAAAGCTTCAGACATGGAACTACTGTATAAAGAAGTTGGACCAAAAAAAGATGCATGTTATAGCTGTGTACAAAAGGCTTATGGCAATGCTTTGAATCTGAAAGTTGAGTATAAGATGTGATGCATTTCTTCAGCTGTGAATAAACAATATCAGACATACAAGGTTCAGTTTTACACTCAAGGTTATCTTTATTCTCTGACTAGGAGAAATTAGCTATGCAGCAAAGGTTCACTTTATGACACTATGTTAAATATGTAAATGGGGAATTTATGAAATGTCAAGCAATTTAAAGGTCCAGTGTGTAAGATTTATGGGGTCTATTTGGAATATAATATGCAAATCTATGTTTCCATTAGGATATAATCACCTGAAAATAAGAATCATTATGTTTTGGTTGTCTTACAATGAGCTTTTATATCTGCAGTGAGTCTACAGCCTACACTTCACACTGGCTCTAGATGGGGACACATTTAGTGAGCGTCATAGTTTCTCCTTCAAGCTAGAAGAAGAAGAGGGTGAGGCGAGGGGGTTCAACAACTACACCACTACAGCAGGTACCACTAAATCCTACACACTGGTCCTTTAAAGGAACAAGGGAAATCAAAACACACCAGAAAGAATAGTAAACTTGATGTTTTTTTATGTTGTGGTTTGAGTTTTATCTTTATATCCCAACAGAAAAAATATTACAAAATCATATTTCTTGTTAGGTTACTCTTTCTCTGCACTATGGTAGCTTTTAACTGACATCTCCTTGTCTTCTCCTTGACTTAGTTGAAGACCATTCCTGCCTTAAAACTTGAAAGTTGAATTGGCTGTTCTCCCAGTCAGTGTCACAAGAGGTGAAGTGCAAAATAATCAGCTGATTATGAGGCATTGCAGTAAGAATCTATTAGATCCAACCATCTTCAAAATTAGGCATGAAGGAAACTGTGTCTTTTCTTTCTGTATCACAGCCAGCTCCGTCCGCGAATATAGACTGCACGGATGCAGAGAAGACAAATAGCTAAACACAAGCACATTCAATGGGATGCCGTTAGTCATCTAGGCTGTCTCAGTACCATTATACAGTGATTTCTTCATACGAAACCTGGTAGATTTATGGAAGATAATATTAAAGATCATGGTATTTTCAATAGAGTTCTGCAATAGAGCAGCAACAACAACAACAACAACAAAGAGCACTTGAAAGTGAAGGTCTTTCAAGTTAACCTTGGATTTATCATTCCTCAATATACAGGCTGCTAGATTATTACTTTAAAATGTTGTTTCCACAGAAAAGCCTTTGTGCTTAATATCTTCAGCTTCTATTATATATGATACAAACATATTCCTTGAACACCGTGTATTCACCATCCATCCTGAAAACATGTGAGGACTGTCTGTGTTCATGATGGGTTGTGGTCACTGACCTGACATCACACAGTCACCACTAATGGTGTATCACACACCATAAAGGATCTCCGAGCAACACGCTGCAACAACACACTGACATATTACTATAAGTTCATACGTCTGACAAAACATCGCCCTTAGGATGCACAGCTCCATCTATCGCAAAGATTCACGAGGGATACTTGTAGTTATGCAGCAAATGTGGAAAGGAGGTGCCATTTGGAGAGAAAATGTCAGCTCTCAACTCAGAAGATGTCTGTTGGGGATCAGTTGTCTAACCTTTACTAGGTGGAAGAAAATCCTTGTCAGACAGTAAAACTTTTTTTTTTATTATTGTAATTAATAAATGTATTCAGCCTAAGCTGTAAATTAACTGTAGAGTTATATAGTCTGTAGCCCCTCACCACCAAAATGTCAATACACTTGAGGAGAGAAATATGTGCTGTAGTAGATACACCTTCCAACAATGTAGAAAGAATGTAATTAAAAAAGGTTTAATTTAAAGCCCTATGCTTAGAATTTGTTGTTGTTGTTGGCCACTTGGGGTCAGCAGAAAAATCTATAAACTGTCAACCTATAAAGTCAATGGCAAATGAGTTGCTTATTGACACATGCAGCAGCAACATTATGATCATGTCGAGTCATGTTTCTGTCCTTTTCTATCAATTTAAAACTCAATATTTACTCTCTTTAAGGTCTGCTTTTGGTCTCTATCAACACCTCCACCCTTTTCTGCCTGCTATTAAAGCCGGGCTTGATGATAGCTTTGAAAAGGAACCAAATCATTTCAGTTCTGGGTCATAAAATCAAACGTATTGAAATGTTGCAAATAGCTGAGCAGAACTGGGTGATCATTTCTGGGTTCGTCACAGGTGAGCAATCACTTTCAGATTAGATATAGCAACTTGTTCCATCGTTAATGCAAAGCAACATCCATAAACCAAAAGAATTGTATAGTGTACAAAAGAACAATTAAGCATCATAGGTCCTAAGAAATATACTCCCATAATCAGGAGAGATGGGTTAACTATCCCTATGTGGACCTTCATGTCTATTACTGAGCTCTAAAAATACAGAAAAAAATAAAATTATCTTATATTGTAACCAGTCCAAGACACATCATAGCCATGCTGTTTGTTCAGCATGTTAATATGTTACACCTCTCAGGTGTATGCATTATCTCAGCAAAGGAGAGGTGCTCGTGTACACAGATTGTCATAAATTTGTGCGGAAAAATCTTTTTGTGCATAAAAAAAGATATTTTACTAAAATAAAAACAAAAGTGTTTCGTTTTGTATTAATTATTTTCCCATTTCAATATTGTGCCAGTTTATTAGTTAGTAAACATTAGGTAAAAAATTCACTTTTTAATGTCTTACATTTGATTTAAAAAAACACACACACACTGACTGATAAAGTGTTTCTATGTTTCTATGATCTTCAAGGTATCTATAAATGTAAGCGTGCTGGTGAGCTCCAGGTCATTTTATCGCATCTAGAAATAATCTGGAGAGTGGGCGATTTAATTCATGGTCTGCAAGCACTGATTTCTGTGGTCCGTAATATATTACAAGAAAATAAATGTTCTGGTATGATATAAAACAGGTCGCTGATGTTTGCTCCTCTCGCAAACTGATTTCAGGCGTGTCAAGGATGTTTTAGAAAAGCAAAAAAAAGTTTTACAGCATGCAGGTGTAAAGTATATCGACAGCACTGACCAAAGGTGTTACAGGTTACAATCCAACATCCACCCATGACGCCTACAGTAATAGATTAGACTGTGACTATTAGGGGTATACATAGAAAACCACACATGACTTGGCAATTGCAGGGCAACTGAAGAATAATAATTTGTAGGTGGAGAACATCATGGGAAGTGTACCTTGCACACATGTACTTCTTTGCTACATGCACACACAACCTCATGGTGTCTTCAAATAGTTGTTTTTCACCAGGGCAAGCTTCATGAGTCAGACAGTTTCCTTCTGGGCACTGATCCCATCATCCCCTGTGATAAAACAAATCACAGCTCAGAATTCTCTGCTATAACCTGGAGTAATACTCATTTACAGTAAACTAAATAGAGCAGAGAAGGGGTTTATTGCTGTGTTCCAAGAGCTTTGCAGTTTTTCCTCTCAATTATCTCCACTGAGAATGCAGAAGCTGCAGGCTGAACATCGTCATCCTGTGATGGTACAAAAGCAGAGCATGAAACACGTCTTTGTTGTCTTGAGCTCAGAGAAACAAACCAGAGAAGAGCGCTTTTTATGGAGTGCCGGCTGTTGTTTCAGGTGGACCACCACGAAGCCAGAGAGGTGATTAGTGTGAACAGGTAACATCTCACACAGAACTAATGGAAATGTCAGGTGGCCCACATATGTGATGTATTCAATTATACTAATGTTATCTGTGCCAGATGCCAGACCATCCCCAAAGCTGCTCTGTGCTAATCTTTACTAAGTTTGGTTCAGGCAGCAACAGATCATTAAAATCTTTATTTCCACAATGGATGGTGAGATTTAATTAGCTGTCATTCACTGTCTGACTGGCTAGAGACTCATGCATGATGGATTACAGGAAAAAACACAAGGTGACCTAATATTTATATTTAAATGTTCTGTTATCCTGGAAGATGAATTAAATAGTAAGTAAATAAGAACATATTTTTCATTCCAGCGATGCATGTGGCATGCCGAATGATTCGAAACTAAAAATAAAATCTGCACAGATAGCCAACTGTTTTCCCTTTATACTTTTTTTCTGGTCATGGGGCAGCCGGGTGAAAGATAAACATTTCTCTTGAGTTATTGTATGTCTGTAAATAGGATAAACACAACAACCCTTTCACATTTATTCTCACAAAATGAAAACCCTGTTGGTAAAAATCTCACGTCAACAGAATCTAAGCCTCTGGAATGCTGTATAGGTGGAGATCTGCCAGGATCAGAAAAAGCCCATCAACCCTCTGCCTGTAGCTGTTTGTAATGAATGTCACCTCCTCTGGGAACCTATTTTCCTGATGCTCTGTCAGAGGAGTGAATTGACAGTTGGCTCTTGCAGGTGTGCACTATCCCATTCTTAAAATATCAAAGCTCCTTATAGTTTGGGGAATTGGTATTACCTAATTCCCTTCAGGGATGAATAAAATTATCTATCTATCTATCTATCTATCTATCTATCTATCTATCTATCTATCTATCTATCTATCTATCTATCTATCTATCTATCTATCTATCTATCTATCTATCTATCTATCTATCTATCTATCTATCTATCTATCTATCTATCTATCTATCTATCTATCTATCTATCTGGGACTCACATCTTACAGGAAGGGTTAACGTGGAGTACTGACTTACTTAAAGGTTTTAATGGAATCAAGAGGTGTAGTTGCTGCATTAGCAGCGCCCCCCACCTCACCCTCTCCTTTTTAGCATGAAGGAGAAATTAAGGTGACTATATGCATGCAAGTCACTATCTAGAGCTGGTGCATAGTTTGTCTATTCTAGACTACTGGAAGCATAGTAGTTTAACATGGTGGACTCAAGCTCATTCTATGGGAACAATGAAATAGGATGTTACACATTGTTAGGAATAACATAAGAGACTGTGAAAGGAGGCGCTCATAGTGATGCGCCTACAGACAGCTCCCACAGACTTTATGGACCAGCTGTCTGGCGCAGTTCCACCTATTGCGCTAGAACACAATGCATGGTGCAAGAGAGGAGAGGAGTGTATGCCAGGCATGCTGTGCTATAGTGAAACAATGTTTGTTTTTGTTTTTTCTGGTAATGTGTAAAAATTCTATGTGCATTACCTGCTCAGCACCAAAAAGCACAGTGACATACACAGTTAGCAACTAGTTAGCAACTAGCAACAATGACGTGACTGAATCTTTGGCTGAAATTCAAGCTGACCACAGTGCAGAATGAATTACAAATTACAAGTGTATCAGCTGGTCTTCAAAACTTGCAAACACCATAGGCATTGCATATGCTGTACAATTAAGAGTCACGAGTGTAAAACACTGGACGTCATCTCCTGTGTACTATACAGTTAAACTGCAAGCTGTAAGCACATACACAGTACCTAAAGGAAAACGCCAAAGTCATTTACAAATACCATATAACTCTGCTGTCTGATGACCTTGTGTGACAACCATCTAAAGTGAATTGCCGCACTACAGTGACAATCCCCACTTATAACTATCCATTGATTTTCTTTGCCTCTGAAGCCAGCAAACAGCAAGTGTGATGGGGGATATAGAATAAGATAAAGGCCCATTAAGGCGACCAAATCTAAACTTACAGTTGTAACCCTGGCTGATGAGTTTAGTGTCTCAGGAGAATTCACTGGTTAAAAGCTTGTTCCTGCTTCAATGCTAGAATAAACATGTATTCCTGCTGGAGAAGGTCAGTGACTAAGCATGAAGGTTAGAGCAATTACCATTTGTCAAAGCTTATCACCATTTTGCACCCCACAACAAGTGAAATCTTAGAACATCTGCCATTAACAGAAGCCTCCACTGAGGGGAAACCTGTTTGAGTCTCATAACCAAATGCCAGCAAAGACCATGAGGGCATTACCATGAAATGTGACAATGTGACATGTCAGTGAAGCTCTTGTCAAATGACAAGGAAACAGCCTGTCCTGAAGGATGTCATAGAGGTGATGTGAATACATAACAGTGACTACGTGAAGACAACTCCATATGATATTTATGAAGGTGGTCTGCAGGTCAAAATGATGGATGGGACAAACCAATACTTATAAATTAAAAATGAGTACCTGCTTGCTTGAAGCTTGGACACTCTGCCCATGTGTAAATGTCAGTGTAAAGCGACAGTGGAAGAAAATAGAAGAGGAGAACTTGATCAAATCCTCTGTGAAAATAAAAGCAAGAAAGAGGGGATTCACGGCTCAAGAGATGCATCAGGTTCCAAACAGTATTGATTTTTCCCCCTTCATTTTGCTTGAAAGTTGAAGTGAAAATAGACAATGATATATGGAAGAATACATTTGGTTTGGAAAACTTTGACTTTCTATTTTTCAAGGGTCAAACATCGACGTTAGGTGGCTTTAAAGCCGCCAGTCAATTTTTCCATTGAAATAGATACAATGGTAAATCATGGAAAAGAAATAGAGAAGCAAAAGAAACCAGATTACTCACAACAATACCCAAGCCTTGACTTAGAAAAGGTATTGTGCTATAAAATTTATGTAAAACGGAGCTTCATCCAAAATTCATTGGCTTAGAAATAATTGCTGGTCTTGAATCACCGTTGTTGGAATGAAATGCACAGCTGGAAATATGCAGATATTATAGCATGAGGGTATAAGCCCCAAACAAAACAGGATGTGGATTCAATCCAGTTGTTTGCTTTGAAGTATGTTATCATATGCTAACGATTACCTAGACAAATACAGATGGTGTACAATCCCATGCCATCTTGCCACAGTGGGTATGCAGAAACAGCTGTTGCTGTGGTTAATGTACCGGCTTTCTAAATCCCATTCACACAATTCACCACACTGCAAGAAGAACATATCTACTCACTACAAAGGGATTATATCCTCGTTCATTTTTATGATAAAATGGTCTTCTTGAACAAAAGAAGCCGTTCTAATTTTAGGTGCTGCAGTGAGTTTTGTCAGAGTTAACATAACTGTACTCCGCCAACTATTAGTTACTATCTGGTACTTCCTTGGCATGAACAAAGTCCCTGTGTCTACTATTTTTACAATTATGATGACAAAAATGATATTGCTATGTTAAATGCTGTATTAGCCAAATCTGTTATCTCCCCTCTCTCTCGTGTCTTTCCTTCCTATCCCTGATCATCACTGTTCATTAAAGACATAAAAGATAAAAAATACTACTAAGAAAAGAAACTAAGAAGGCATTCATAGTTATAGTATGTATATTTATCACTGAGTTTAACAGGCATAATTAGCTCCCAAACTGAAGTCTCCTGACCTTTTCCTTTATCTGCTGGTTTCACAGCCTCACGCTTAAAGACTGAAACAGCCTAAACAGCATTGTTAGTATCTGCTCAAAGATCACTGGAGTGAAGAAATAGGATCTCAATTCATTTTGTAACCAACAAATCCACCGTAAAGCATCAAATATTTGTGATATCAGCTGTTGGTGTATGATTTTCTATCTGGTCTTACCTGTTTGTTTGTTTTTAAACTATTTTTAATATTGTCATTTTGTAGTTTATTCATCAATTATTTATTGACTCTTCCACTTTTAGCTCCCTTGTATCATTTATCTGTATGTTTGTATGTTTCTGTCTGTGTAAAGCTGCTCCAAACGAATTACCCCCAGTGGCATTAATAAATTTGTTTTGAATTTGAATTTAAATTTGAATTGAATCAGTGCTCACTAGCACTAGTTGTTTGTGGGGTTTTGTTTTCCAACACATTGTACTATATGCATACATTTGGACTAACCTGAGAGGATCAGCAACAGAAATACGGTCAGGTCATCCTTGTATATTAAGTCACATTAGACGGTTAAAGGAAAGGCAGTCAGTCATTATTTTTTTAACATAGTGCCAAAAGTAAGTAGTGAGCTAAAGTCAGCAGAATGTGCCAGGAGAGTGCTTTATATCATTGGCTTTCTGTGCACATTAACTAAATTTGGCTTTCAAAGCATAGACCTATGTGCCGTAGGCGTGTGTCTGTTTTCAGCTCTAAAAGATAAACTGGAAATCTAGCACATGAATAATGAAGTGTAAAGTTTAAGACAGTGTCCAAATAATGGCGATGGCTCAGCAGTGGGGCAGGGCAACAGGGCTGTGTATGGTGGCCATTAAGCTGACACTTATACATGTATGGAATGTCATTTAAATCACTATGGAATATATACATGTAGAAATAAATAAATATGGCTATCAAATAAATCCTGAAATAAATAAATGTATACAATAAAGGTAAATACATACGATATGTATGTATTTATATATATAAATGAAAAAGAAGTAGTAGTCCTTTTACTTCCTGTATTGTCCTATTATTTGCTTCATATATTTCCATCTGTTATATTCAAATGAATGGGGCGTGATTATCTAACAGAGCAGCAGGACTGAGTACATCCTCCAAGGCTAATGGAAGCTAGTTTGACAACAGGGAATACAGTACCGAGGTGGTTTTCTGGCCAGGTTTGGCTCCTGCCATCCTGCTCTGCCTCTGAGTCTCCTGATGGAGAGATAGCTTTACTTGTTGCTACAGTAATTGCTAACTGCTGCTAACTGCCATCCATATATTTATCCATTAGCCATATGCGCTTATCCACCAGAGGTTCACAGGGGGGAGGCTATAGCCGATCCCAGCTGACACTGGGTACACTGTGGACAGGTCAGCAGTCAATCACAGGGTTGACTAATAGAAACAGACAAATACCTACAGGCAATTTAGAGACACCAATTAACCTAACCTTCATGGGTTTTTTTGCTCTGGCAGGGTGTTTGGGGGGAGGTACTGGTCATGTGCTGAAACCTCTCTGTAATGGCATCTTCCATAAATTGTCATATTTAAAACTGGTTGAAATTGTAACTTTAATAATAATGATACAGTATGATAGCTTTGAATTAATATTGCTCATAACCAAAGTTGATTTTGGTATATTTTTTTCTATGGATTGATGCTTTTAAAGAATAATTCAATCCTTTGGGCAAAAATACTCTTCAATTTTATCTTTTACCTTCTTTTTCTATTTACAGTTATAACTATTATATACTATTAATAACTATTAAGATAAAGATGCAAACATAGGAACCTGAATTAGATCAAATGGTATTCCATTGATGCCTAGGCTTTTAAAAGCTTTTAAAGAGTTGAGTGGCAAGGACATGTCAGTCTCTCACATATAGATTTTTCTTTGGCTGTTAGACAGTCATAGATAAGTTCTACTCCTTGTACTTGCTGTCGCCCATAAGCCTATAATTGTTCAATTTGTCGTACTGCTTCTTTCATGGTGTTTTCTTTAAAGAGATGTGTCTCCTTGAAATTGCAATAATTAACAGTGACCTCACTGGTTTGCTGTTTTTATATTTGGCTGATGAAAGTCCTCTCTAAAGACCTGGGTAGGCTCAATGAAATCTTTGTATTTTCAAAGTAATTGATTTAGGTTAATAAGGTTATGATTTGAATGTATTTTAAACCTATAATTATAACTTTGTTGATCAGTGATCATCTTAAAGGAAACCAGAAAGCAGTCCGGTTACCTCGATTAGTCGCTAAAGTATACTTTCAATTGTTCACTTTGCAAACATCTACAAGATCTATTGAGGCCATTCAAGTTTTAATAGCACTTTTGTTATCCTCCTCTGTCAATTTTATTACCTCAAACTGCACCAAGGTCAGATTTCTGTGTCTCCTTTTTCTATGTTGTGCCACACATTTGTGGAGGAGTAGTGGAGACTATTCAATTCAATACTCAGTGTTGCACCACACCCAGGAATAATAAGCGTTGCGATATGTTGAAAAATATTTCTGGTCAGGATGCAGTGTCTAACAAGGCATGTAAAAAGTATGTGTTCGATTGCTTCAACACATGTTTTGCTTGTTAAATTAATGAAATTTAAGTCCAGCTGAAATGAATCCCTTTTACATTACTAAAAGGAAGAAAGAAAACATCAGAGAATTCATCAGAAATCTCATTCTGTGTCTTATGTTGCAGAGTGGTATGGAAAAATCATTTAAAAATGGACTCAACACATCAAAGATACTACTTTCATATTTTCCTTTAGTCTACCATCTCTAACACTGACCTGACCCAGCAGCTCGGGCAGCCCCAGCACTTGACCTGTAAACACTCCCAAGCAGATCAGGATGGAGTTGAATTGGCCAATAGAACCTCTGATATGTCTTGGCGTAATCTCTCCCAGGTACATGGGAAGCACACTAAGAGCGATACCTGTCAGGAACAAACAATACATACAGATTCATGTTTAAGAAAACATAGGGAATGACACTGACACCGCTTTTTTTAGGTAATAACACCAAAAGGACTGGCTATATATGAGCAGAGCTGTGATACCAGGAGAAAGTAACCTTCATGTTTCTTTAATCTTCAGCCCCCAGCAGTCTGTAAGCATTCATTTGGATTGTTTCTGAATTCTTGTTTCTGCACTATTTTCCCCAAAAATATATAAGACGAGAGAAAACAACAGCCTAAAAGCTGCACTGACAGTTTTCAACATGCAGAAACATTTGAGAAATGCTGGTGTCTTGAGCTGTGTGACAGTGTTATGGGCACATAAATGGCCAACAGTGATACAAGGCTTAATCCTCACACAGCAAATCAATTTCCATGCTTAAGAAACTGTAAACGAGTGATGATACTCTGCAGTGAATAAGTAAATAAGTCGTGGATGCTGACATAGATAGTGTTCCTGGACCCATTTTTTACCTAACTAATCCAGGCAAATAAAATATTAGCCAGCTTAAATTATCTTTTGATCAAAGAACAATCAAAACTGTGATCAGCACTCATACGATGGACTAGTGCGCAATGTTGGCAGCCAAAGTGTTGCACCAAACAAAGTTATTTAGATCTCACAAGCCACTCTTCATCATAATTATGGGTTATAAGTCCACAAACTAACAATAAGGTTACAATTAGGCTCACATCAACATTAAAACCACCAACTTACTTCAGGAAGTAGGTAGGAGTTAAGCACTACACAGACTTTAAAAAATAAAAAGTACACGCACATGCAATTTCCCTTAAATGTGGCTCTGCAGTATAACATAACCCAATATGTCAGGGATGAACGAGCACTGCTGTTAAGCTCTTCCACCATGACTGAAGACATGCATTTAGAATGGAAAGTCAGACCTGTATTCAAAGTCTTGCTGTTTACTGATCATCAGTGCATTCGAGTTTGCCAAGAACACTGTCCTTGATATCTGCCAATTCCCATATTTTTTTTCTTTCTTTTCCTTGTGGTTTGTTTACTAGCCTATGTTATAATCTTCATGGTTTGCAAGGTTATCATTTCTTTTCACTTACAAATGAAACAAACTAATTAAAAACATTTTATTCTTAAAACTCATTTAGAACTACAGATGAAAATTTTTTTATCAAGTTGGCAGTGTTTCTCTGAGGCAATGTTCAGCAACTTTATTTTTTTGGTGGCTCTCACGTCTGTTATGTCGTGATCCAAACTAAATGCTTATATTGACTTCAGTGTTGTGATAAAGAGGGTTAAGCAACTTCCAAGGTTTGTGACATTTAATATGTAGCATTCATAGACACAAGAATAATGTTACCCACCCACACAAATGCATGTCTTTCACAGTTAGGTGTCTTTATGAAGTTCATGAATACAGTCCAAAAGGCTGCCATGGTCTATACTGGACTTAAATGTGTACTTGTAAATGTTCCATTAAACCACTGATAATTCTCTTTAGTAGTGTGGTCCACACTATAGAAAATATATGCAACACTTACCAGAATCTACTCCAATTATGAACCGGCCAACGATGAGCATCTCAAAAGATTTTGCTGTCTCGCCCAGAGCCAGCAGCAGAGCAGCTACTACAGCAAAGATGTTATTCAGCAGCAAGGTTCCCTTTCTAAAATGAAAAAAGAGACATATATATCAAGGTTATGTATTCATTTCAAAATGAGCACAATCATTTATTTTATTTTACCAATTTAAAATTGCAACCTGGCCAAGTGTCAGTGACTGTTAGTCAATACAAGGTAATAGCATTGCAATTGCAATATACACAGTATATATATACAACAACAAAGATCGATGCACTTATCTGTATCGACTTAAAGATCTGAGTTCCAGAGAAGCAGATTCAAAAGCAGATGCAATGATCAGAAATTATCACTTGTAATGAGTTCTTTGCGGAGGGTAATGAAGGTGTGTAGAGTTTCAGTTCATTTTGTAACTCAGTCCAGGCACTTGCAGCAACAAACCAGAATGAGATTTAATTGTGATATTACATTCAAATAGCAAAACCAATCAAAGCTAGTTATTCTATCTCCTGAAACTTTTCAGACGTGAGTGTTCTAAAGAGACTTTATAAAAAAAAGATTTATCAAGACAGCCATTCATGGCTTCAAAAGGATAAAGAGTCGATGTGTACTATTCTCCAAAGGAGGCTGCTCATGACCGGTCAAGCTTTATGGGGCTTTATGTCTAAGGAAAACGGACTCAGGCATGATCACTTATATATAAATATGACTATCAGGTCAGTAGAATTACATCATTAATCATGATATGGGTCCACTGTCACCCTCAGCACACTATTGATGTATCATGGGTCTTTCAGAGGCCCTGAAGGCCAGACTGATCTCCTCCTCCTCACACATGACTCCTTAACTAATGATGCATTTAGACAGCCTTCAGTCACTCAATATCAAACATTTACTACAAAGATATTGCTCTCAAATGACTGACATAGTGTAAATACCAATGGGTGACTGAGAAAATACAGTCCAGTTCGCAGTCCAACGTATGTGAAACAACTGAGCAGTGAGCCAGGTTAATGATAAATGTAGGCATTTATGTTCCATTGCCTTACATGCCCTTGACAAGAACAAAAAGTACAGTGTTTAGGCCTGGCTTTCAGTTTAACTTCTTGCAGTGCCTTTTGACCTACAGTACATTAACGCTAACCTTATAAGCCTTAAATTTCCCTCTGAAACCTTTCAAAGACAAGGCATCTTGTTTGTTGTTTGGTAAGATCGCTTTATCTCCTACATATAACGTCACAATTATCACAAAGCATTTAGAGCCAAAAAGAACTGTGTGAGCTGTTTTCAATGTGTCAGTCTCCAAAACGCCTGCTGATTTACACTGCAGCAGAAAATCGAATGTCAATGTGCACGTAGACTATATTAAGGCATTTTGAGTCTGACGCTGGTTGCACAAAATGAAACTAGTGTATCTACAGTGCCTAACTGTGATTTGTCAGTGCCAGTGTCATCACTCCAGTTAGAGACTGCAGATTGAACGGATACGTGCTTCCGTCAGATGTCTGTGATAAAAGTCACCAGGGTAAAGGAAAGCCCTGTAGTATAAATTAACTAAGAATCACTCATTAATCTCTACTCTTGGCAGAGGTCAGCGTGACATGCAATCATTCTTGCCACCAAGGTTACAGTATGCTGCTGCTGGACAGGCATCACCACAACGTCTACATTTTACATTACATTTTGTCATTTAGCTGACGCTTTTATCCGAGGGGACTTACTAAAAAGGAAAACAATAAAGGCACAGAGTGACAAGGACATGTTAGTGCAGCAGTAAGTACTACTCGCATAGAATCAAGTGACAGTTAGAATAGATACTTGATTGATCCCTCAAGGGACGGAATTCTTTTTTCACTCAAGTTTTTACATGCTTCTCACGTTGTCGCTTTACAAATACACACACACACACACACAAACACAAAGGGCTCACAGACATGCAAATATGGAGAGATAGTGGGTTGATGGGCATCCTGGGAGCAGTTAGGGGTTCGGGGTTAAGGCAGAACTGGCATCTCTTCAGCTACCAGTCCACCTCCATACTTTGGTCCAAACCAAATCCCTACAGATTGAGCTACTGCCAGATTTCTATATGGGAACAGATTTAGCATGTCATGTTGGTCATGCTAGAAGAGGTGGTACTCTCTGGAGAGCTGCGTCTTCAACTGGTAGTGCACTCCACCAATGGGGAACAACAGACAAGAAGATGGACTGGATGGATTGCCCTGATCATACAGGTGGCAGAGCCACACATTGTTCATTGGAGGAGCGAGATGGTCGGGACGTAACATATGCCTGTATAAGGACACTCAAGTAGGTGGGTGCAGAGCAAGAAACCACTTTATGCGTAAGCATTAGTGGTTTGAATTTAATGCGGGGAGCTACTGATAGCCAGTGGAGCTCAATGAGCAGTGCCCTTTTAGGTTGATTGAAGACCAGGGACACTGGCACATTTTGGGATTATCTTCCAAGTATCTCCTCCCAATGTGATGCACAATGAGTCAACAAGATACCAAAGTGGCACAAGGAAATTAGCTCAGTTTGCAAGTGGTGCTATGTTCTGCAGCCTGTGCTGACACGGACATTGAGACCATTTTTTTCAGAATTTGAAGGGAACATCTGGTTTTACTAAATCGAGCTCTGGTGGTTCATAATTTGGTCCACTGTTAATCCAAAGAACTCTAGGATTTGTTGCAGGATTTACTTCATTATAAATGAACATTTTATTCTCTCCGATGTATAAATCTCATAAGACTCTATTTTACTTGGGGGGAAATAAGCATTAAGCATTAAGTAAGCAGGATTTTAAACACTCTAATTTTCAGAGAACACATGATATCTTTTTAAAAAAAGTTTCATTGTTGCAATATTTAGAAGTCATGGCTTTTAAAAAGAAAACAACACCATACCTTCACTTTTAATGAACCAGTTGGTCATGCTTTGAAATACTTTTCTTTTCGATTGCCCCTTATGTCCTCATCTGCTAATATGTATTCAATGCGTCTCCCTGACATCTGAATTTCAACCTTTGCAAGACATTGTGCAAAACTACCACCTGGCTCACAGATGTCTAGCAGAGAATAGAAATGGAGAATGAATTATATGTCTCAGCCTAATCAACACAGTGAAGATTGCCACCTGAGGAATCCAAGGTGAGTCTTAAGGGCATCTTAATTTTCTCAAATGACTCTGAATAAAAGCTTAAGTCTTTTCCTGCTCAGAGAGTGACAACCTCATCATTAGTAGATAATTGATTCTTTTTGAACATATATTATTATAGAGAACTAAGGTGAGCTCCGTAGAAGAGCCCCTGGGGTGTAGAAGGGCATACAGCTCTGTAGCCCTACACCAAGGCGGTATAACATATGGACAAATTCCAAGAAAATCATCATGCTGGCAGCAAGATTGGCTCTAACAGTGGAGAATTAGTTGTCAAGCCACTGCTGCTCAGTCTGAAGGAAGTTATTACAGTTCAGTATATTAACGTCCTTGGAAACTACATTTAACCAACATTATAACTTGTATGTTGTACTAGACTTGTACTGTCTAGTAATGATCCAAAGAAAGAGGAAAGTATAAGCATTACCTGAATTTTCCTATTTTGTAGGTTTGATCACATAGGCAAAAGTTTTGTTACAAAAAAATACTTTTTATATAAACTAAAGTAACACAATATTAGGATTTTTTGTACATCAAATCAGCGGTCCGAGCTGACATCGCGCAGGAGGTGGGGTACCCCCCCACCTTAATATGTCCCACTTTATTACAGGGTTGACACATAGAGACCAATGATATTCACACTCACATTCACACCTAACGCTCACTTTTGGGCAATTTAGAGACACCAGTTAACCTATTAACCACACAAATTCAACACAGAAAGGCCCCTCTTTACTGGCAACAGTGCTAACCACCATGCTGCCAAATTAACACTGAAAACTAATCACCTCATTATGACTGAGTGGTGTCACAACATCAGTCCTGCTCACAGTCCTGCACTCTGCCAGTCTTCCTACTTCACTTCAGTCTTCCTACTTGAACCTGCCTGTCTGAAGTCAGAAGATGCCACAGACATCCTACACCATCCTATCCCATCTGCACAAGAAAGGGAGCTATGCAAGATTGCTCTCCACTGACTACAGTTCAGCATTTAACACCAAAGTCCCCTCCAGGCTGTTCACAATGCTCAAGAGCCTGGTACTAAACATGTAACTGTGCATGTAGATCTTGAATTCCTGGTAGACCCCAGGTGGTGAGGGTGGGCGGACACACCTCCACATCCACCTATTCGTAAACATCTAAGCACCCCAGAGCTGTGTTTTGAGTCCCTTGCTGTACACTCTTAACATGGATCTCCTGTAGCTGGTAAAGGCATTCAGCTACTGTTGTATTGTGGTAGAAAGCAATGGGAAATCCATAAAAGTAAACCTACATTACCAAACCCCAATGGGAATACCCCAAGACGTCACACTGGCTCTTGTGCTGTATAATGGTAAGTGTCTGTATACACTGAGAACATTTCTTGCATTGAACTGAAGGTCACAGTTATTTAAAGACTGTGTGAGAGTGAGAGCAGAGAAAGAGGGTGCATAAAGTATGGGGGACAATAGAATACATTGAGAACTGAGAATCGGACAAAGAAAAGCTGAGTGTTGAAAGCTGTAAAGAAGGGCTCACAGGCAGTAAAAAAAAATGTGTAGTATGTCATGTAAAAGGATGGTCTTCCCAAGTAAATATATAATAGGTAGATAGATAGGAAATCTTACACACTGGACCTTTAACAAGACTTGATTATAAGCACAAGTGGTTCATCTCACCTTCCCAGTACTCTGATGATTAAAGTGACAGCCTGCGCTCCGAGAAGGCCTCCGATAGCAAATATGGAAACTGTGACGGACCAGAGGATGGTGACTGTCTCTGCTGAAATGGGCTCTCCATATCTCTCAGTCCATGTCTTATTGTAGAAATCTTTAATGTACTGCAATACAAGAGAGACACAGGAGAAAGACACCTTTCAAATTCATCATCATCACTTCATTCAGTCAACAATTCAGGTAAATGAATTCCTGAACATAATAACAATCAGTAGTTCCACTATGACAACCCAAAACAAAGACTGGATCTTGCCACAGAATGTCTGTCTATAAAGGTGCTATTGGTAAGATTCTGAAGCATGTTACGTGATTGATTAAATATATGTATTACTGAACGAATTGTGACGTAACTTGCTATGTAAAGGCCAAAAGATGTGACATTTATACACACTAATGACCCAAGTGTCTTCTCTCTACTTTTGTACGGTGTGCAACGCAAGCTAACAAAATGCAGTCCACTAATGTCTACAAATGAAAATTCCTACCTAGCTAATGTAACAAAATAGTCTACTGTTGATAATGTCAGCTATTGATCCATGATACTGACTTGTATTAGTTTTGTATTAGACAAATGTTGATTCTAACCAACAATAAATTAAGTAATGATACAAAGTAAAGATGTATGACTAACGATTGATTTTTGCTACCCACAAGTGATGCAGGCATGCACTAGCCTAACTAACTGAGCTGTGATGTAATATTGTGTTTGCTGGGTGCTCATGAAAAAAAATCCCAATGAATGAATTATCGAGCCACTCTTTATCGGCCCTTAGTCCTGAGTGAAAAACTGATGCACATCAGAAAGTGTGAGTGATATTTATTGTTTACTAAGGCTCAGGAGGGTTATGGCTGTCCTTGCAAACCTTGGGCTAAACACCTGCAAATGCCTACTTTTAAAAGTTAACTTGTTTTTACTGGTTTCCACAAAGTATTCATCACTTCTCTCGCTGCACGTCAGGCAACCAATTGAGGGCATAGGAAAGATTAATAATTACCAAGAATCTGACGTCAACACTCCCTGTAAACAAAAACCAAGCTACACCAGTAAAAGGTTCACCCGAATTTACTTGACAACACATTCATTACGTTTACATGCACCATGAACCAGGTTACCTGGGCAAATCAGGTTATGCAGAAAATCTGTTTAAATGTGTTTACACAGTATGTAGATTGTAGTACATTGCACTAACGTGTTCAAGCAGTACAGACATCCTACACATCAGTAGTATAGAAGTTGTGTATAGGTACATTTCAGTGTTGTTTTTCATTGAATAATCATATTATTCATAATTCATAATATTAAATGCATACAATCAATATAACACATACACACACATAATGCAAATGCTCTTGAATATGAGGATGAATTGCTGCTTGTAATTATCTTTTCTTTGATTCCTCTATGAGTCTTTGTCAGGTAAGTCAACCACAACCGCAAATACAGTTTCTCTAATTACCTGTCCTAACTACAGAAACCAGGTTTCTTACTGTACATCCATGGTGTTATTAAAAAAAAAAAGCATTTCACATCACTGATTGGGAGTGGAGTTTCCAGTGAGGAGGTACATGAATTTCAAGCGATGGTTTTGACTTCTTTTTTTCAGCAGGGGGCCAGAAAAGACTGCAGATTGATCCTATATTTAATGTCTAAGATCACAAGAGCTACAAGTTTATTAGAATTTAATGCCCATGCATTTTTAACACCATCTTTTAATATTCATTGCTGATTGCAGCAACACAACATTTTAATATTGACTCCCTATTAGATGAAGATGTTCTGTGCACAGTGGAAACTGAATGTTAATTGATTGAGTTAATGAGTTAATGTAATGTGTCAAATTTATTGTCATTTTATTGAAATGCAATGTTTTGGCAAATTGAGCATGGGTAGTTTCTGTTTAGTGCTATATTTATTTGATTTATTCATTGACAGCTGTGTACAGATTGACAGCATAAAGTAGGTTCCCCAATGATTACATTATGGTGTGGTAAAAGAGGGAAGGTGTTGGTTTATTTATTTTCTGTACATATAGCAGCAGTGGTGGACCCCTACAGTGGCGGAGAGAAGCCAATGCTAGCTTAATGACCAGAGCGTGTTCCTGGTGAGCAGAATATATGATGAAAAATAAACAACAGCCAACTGCTTGACAAGTACATAACTGTAGGAGCACAGTAGCAGGGAGCAATAAATGAGAAATAATTTGCTTCTAGATTAGTGGGTTATGCAGATAGAGATTTTATGCAAATAAAGTCCTTCAAAGAGTTAAACAAGACAAGAAATAAGCTTAAATCATGTTTCATCATTTAAAGGTTGCATTGTATAATGAACGTTTTTACCAACAGAGCTGAAATGGCTTGTTGATGGAATGTTGGCATTTTTTCAGTCTTATAAAACTTTTTCAGTCTCAAATTATTCCCATGCACTGATTGCACATAAATCAAATTGGTAACACTGAAATGTTGGTGAATTTCAAGGATCAGTTTTATATATATTTATTTATATTTTCTACAAATTATTGTAATCTCTACATGTGTTTCCCAAAGCAGTTCTTAAGAGTGAATGCACGCACACATATCATGTAAACATGGTGTGAATACATGTGTACTTCAAAGTATCAGTTTTTGACTGCGTCACAGAGCTGTAACGTCATTTTGAGACTCAGTTTGTAAAGTTTAGTCAACATGTGAGAAGTCGTCTGACACAGAGAGTCTCCTGTTGTGTGCTTCATGTGTAAAATAACAACTATAGTGTGGACTTCTGTCTGGAGTGTGTCTGTGTACAAAGATTAAAAATTACATTGAAATGCCAGTAAAGAATAGTGTGAACAGAACAGCTGTTAAAAGCATCCTCCTGTAAAACCCTGTTGGTTAAATAATTAAACTCGATGTCTGCATTAGAGAACATTGTTATGAGTGCAGTGGGGCTGTAAATCTTATCTTTTTTGCTTTAATCCATGCACATACCATGTTTTTTTTACCTTTTCTAGTTGGACTATACACAACGTCTATTGTGAATGTCAGAATTTCTGACTGAAACTGGCAGATTAATTATTTCTTTCTTTTTTTCTTACTTTCTAATTTAATTAAAAACCATAAAATGATGAATGAACAAAAACACAAACATGTAGTTTTGTATTTTTTGTTTCCTACTGCAGGTTTCCCTAGATGCTCTTAGCCTTAATGTGCTCTCATCTATGATCGCTCTCAGTCTTAAAATGCTTCTGGGGAAAACAAGGCCCTGATTTTGAGGTATTAGGCTAAGGAAGCCTGGGCTGAGTGAAAAGGTGAAGCTAACAGGTTGATAGTGCAATGTGAGAGTAGGTAAGTCTATTTCAGTATCTAATAAAGACCACGCTTCCTGTGAAAGGTTAAGACCCAGGATAAAGAGAAAAGGGCGAGTTAAGATGTTTACAAAAAAGCAGAAAAGCAGCAAAAACAGAGAAGATGATCATCCTTAGGCAGTTTGTGCCTTTATAGCGTTGTGAAGCTTTAACTGCCCTAAGGAGGTTGTTACTAAGAAATTTAGGTGATGTCTGGGAGGACATTATATCTATGCTAGTTTGCTATTAGCTACGGAACTAAGAGAGGTTAACCTCAGACTGGTGTCCACTGAATATTTTGAGAAGACGAGTGAGTGTCTGCTTGACACACCTGTTTGGGTGTTGGCTTTGCCATGACTATTAAAACAGTTGTGTTATATAATCACACAGGTCTCACCACCACCATCTGCTCACTAACGTTAAACCGAGGGAAAGTAAATTATTAACGTTGGGCAAGCAACATTACAGCCTTATTAGGTTACCATTATAATAGGTTATTAACTGTCATTAGCTGGAGATGCAGTGTAAATATACATTATTGTCCACTAACAGTTACTGAAAAATAGGTTACAGTGATTATTCTATGTCTAAACTTAGATGCTACCTAGATTAGCAAGATTTTCCTATTACCATGACTAAAGTTAGTCTGTATTCTTTTTTTTTAACTTGCTACAAGGCCAAATACAATTATGAACAAAGTCAAAGTCTATTCATCCAATAAGTCAAGTTATCTAAAACAACTATTAGTGAACCTGTACTATTCATTCACCTACTCTTTGGGTCCAAGACAAAATTGTAGATGGGCGTTTCTCTACTCTTCAGAACTGTTAATAATATATTACATATGCATACTGTATATCACACCATTAAAGCACATCTAAACTGATCCTGGAGATCACACAATCACCAATTATAGCGACGTTGGTGTTTCCAGGTTTATCCCTTTCCCTTTCATCCTCCATTTGCTCATTCAGTTCACCTCACTAATCATGGCTAACATTGTAACGCCCCATTTGCTCAACTTGTACATGCAAGACCTAATTAAAAAAAAGAACCCCACTGTTTTGTGACCGCATTGTTCTGTCATGGCTGCAGTCAAAGTGTATGTCATCTAATTCACATCAAGGCAGCTGGCACCATTGCATAATGTACGTCAAGGATAGCTTTAAATAGAATTATCTTTCTGTACAGAAGGTGTTACTGTGGAAACACACAACACAATACATTTAAGGCAGTGTAAGAATATACTCTCTGTTAACATTTTGCCTGCCATTTAAAGGTTTAGAGCAACCCAATGTCTGTCTGACTCTGTGACCTTCCTACTTTACTTTCTTTCCAGTGTGTCAAATTAGGTTAAAAAATGTTGGGCAGTCTTGGAGGAATGGTCCAGAATATGTATCATATAGCAAGAACTTCAGTTCCACCATGCTTGGGAATCCTATCAACACCCACCTTTTACTTTCACTTCACTGTGAGACTGTGAAAATGCCAAGCTAAAGTTTTCTTCAGTTTCTTGAGAGAGAGTTGAAGACATTTTTTATGTCAAAGTTAGAACAGCTTATTTCACATGAGAAATTTCGCTGATTTATGTTTTGTCCCACTGATTTGAAGTAGACGGGGCTGGGTTTAGGTGATGTTGTGTATCCTGGTGCAGCAATTAGGATTAAGCATTTGTGGCAGGGTTTGTTTACTTATATTACCAGACTACTGTTAATAAAATCCTCAAACCACACTCACACAGTCCTGGTGCGTCAGCAAAACATTCAGATTTAGTGGCGTATATATCGAGGTAGTTGTTGAAAATTGTAACCCCTCTCCACTCGCCCTCCTGGTGTAAGCGTGAAGGAGAAACTTGCCTTGATCGTTATAATATCATATTACTGCTTGTGTGTACTCAACATTACTGTATCAATCTGAACTTCAACCAGAAGCAGAGACGGTTTTACTTGAATCTTTTTAAGTGAAAGCCAAAATCCATTTTCTGCATTCCTACAACATTGCCTTTAGCGTACTTGTATTAGCAAAAGCAGAACTGAGTGTTATGAAGTATGAATACTAATTAAATGACCCATGGGGCATCGAATTACCTCCCAAAAAAAAGAGAAAAAAACAGAAGGCCAGATTGAAAAGCATGACCTCAGTAAACGCTGTTTTTCATGCAAAAGTGGCACCGCTCATCTGGACCGGTACATAAAAAAGCTATTGATGATTGCAATTTCAGTCTCGCCAGTAGAAAGGATTTACAGACTGTGAAAATGTCTTGTCTAGTCCAAGCAGTGCTGAATACACATAATTGTCATGGATTATCTGACCACCACCAGGTAAACACATTTAATTCACTTTAATTACATCACCAACAACAACAACAAGTAAACAAAAAAAGACACTTTATGACAATTATGATCTAACTTTTGTGATAGTTTGAGACTGGGAAAGTTCTCTTCTGTTTTCGTATGCGCGTCACATGAAAGTCTTATTAAACAACAGTGTTGAACAAGCGTTCAATTATAGAAGATGAAGTCGCGATTTCTCTCTGACGAGTGGGACTTTTGATCTAACAAGACATTCTGGATATATGGTTTGTATGTATTTAATAGAGCTGCCGTGCATGCTTTGGTTTCACAATAGGCTCACAAGAACCGTGAAATCATTAACCCAGCACAATGACTAGTAATTAAACAGCAAATTATAGACAACTCTACTGCAATTAATGAGCTTTATGATGGGGTTTACTATAACAATGACATTGTCTATAAACCTCTGAACATGTGCATTCTGGTCAGTCAGTTCAAAATGGGAGCAGCTCTAAGCTAACTTCATTAGACTACTTCTGAAGCACCAGCTAAAACAAAGAGGACAGTGGGAGAGAAATCAATGGTGGTTTGCTACAAGCAGCTCCTACAAGTCAATTTAACAGTCTGACTCACCAAAGTGGGGGCGTTGACCACAGAGAGGTTGTAGCCATAAATGAAAGATGAACCAAGGGCACCGAAGAAAGCTGCACTCAACAGACAGGCCGTGACTGTCTGCTAACAAGAGAAGACAAACAACATAACAGTTAGGTTCATGTTAGTCATACATGTTACATGTTAGAGGTCTGGTAAGTGGCGGTCACTTTGCTGTTGACAGATTTCAAGGTCAGGCTTAATACCAAGGGGATTCAGGGGAGGACATTTCATATAGGCCAAGAAACTGGGTTATTCCCTTCACATTGCCCTTGATTGTGTTGCTGCTTAAACAACAAATATTAACAACAAGTTCATTGTGGTGTGCATGCTCTGTTTGACCTTGAGGGCAAAGAGAAACCACTGTTGCAAAATGCTACAGCCAGCTGCTATAAAAGGTCTTTTAGTACTGAACTCTAAATGTACAGTACACTGTAGCTATTAAAGGCTGCCTGATACACCTGTACATACGCGGGAACAAAAATAAATCATAATAACAAGGCTCAGAAAGCCTCAGCACTTGAGGGGATAAAACCCTAAACTTTGTCCTACAATTTGTAGGACGAGCACCAGCAAAAAGATGGAGCTCCTATGGGGACGTAGGCAACAAATAATAAAATTACAACATAAAACAAAGATTGCTTAAAAGAATGAATGTTCCTGAGTTGATATGTGTGTGGAATGGAGCTTTGATTGCATACGTTTTTAGTAATGTTGCATGCATTTTCTGAACATCTTTATAAAACATGAGCTATGCTGAGAAAAGTAGCACATGATTCCCACAGAATCTGTTCCGGATGATAAACTGGATCAAACAGACAGTGTGTGGTACTAGTGGTACTACAGGATGTAGAGTTTTTGTCTTGTTTGGATTTGTGTACAGTGCCTTGGCCTCAGTGGGCTGTGTTTGTTTGTTTGTATATCCGTGGAATTTCCGTCATGGGAGAGGAAAGAGAGGTATTTGTGGGTGGTTTATGTTTATGTTTTAGGAAAGCGGTGGCTCAACATGCCAGAATGTTTGATTTGTTGTTACATAATGTATTTGAGCAATTCTGGGATGGATGGGTCATGTAAATGAATGGCCATTCAATTACTCAGTCATTCAGTAATCCACTTCTGATGCCATTATTCCAAGTAAAAAGACATTGGATGGACTTTTGCCTGTTTCTAAGTCCCTTTAGGTGCTCCTCAAAAAAGGCCACACAGTCATGAAATTCAAGCCATCCATAAGATTTAAAGTGCTGAATTTTTATGGCACTGTGCCACTTCGAATATGAGAATATTACAATATGTGTGCAAAGCTAACATTTAGGCCAGAAGATGCTGTAGAATATGAATGGAATGGGTTTCTGCTCTGGGGAACATGGATGTGTTTCAATGTCTTGTGTAGAGGTTAAAAGGTGACCATAAACACTGCGGACGAGTATCTATAAAATCTAAATTCCATGGCAATATGGTCAGTGTTGTTCTTGCTATGGACTAAACTGACAGATTGACCTATTTTCACCACCACTTAAGAATTTTCTGTCGTGGTCCGAGTGATATTTGAATGCACCTACAAGAACACGATTTTCACTCATACATGAAGATATTTGAATTTAAAGGAGAACTTATTTAAAGTCTAATTATAACTTTATCCGTGACTCACTGTTTTGTCAGACTGATATTATCTTGAGGGCTTTATCTGCTCTCCCTCATGTGTCTCAGTGCATGGACAGTTGTTTTCTCTCCTACTCTGCTCTATGCTCAAATGTTACAGTGAGTCGAATTATTCACTGGGTGATTATTTTCACATTGCGTTGCAATAGTCTGTTTAAAGTGCTCATACACCAAACAATTAATCAATGTTGATAGGTGCTCTAGTATGTTAATGATAATATAGTCAGTGCTTTGAATTAATTAGATATAGCTGTAGTGTTCTAGGTATACTGCATGCCATGTAGGAGATGATAGAATGCTCATTACGATCTTGACTTGAGAATTGACTTGTAAGCCTCTCTGCTCTCATACAGCCAAAAGTAAGGGGCATAGTACTCTTGTATGCACAGCATCAAGCTATACCTTACACCGACAGGCCTGAGCAACAGTCTGGAGGCACAGCTACATGATGCAGCACACAAGGATAATATACAGAAATTGTGACGGCAGGAGAAAAGAGAGGATGGCAGGTTAGGGCTGTGGCTACAAAAGGAGAGGATGAGCGTAAAGTACTGATGAGCACGGGATGTCATCTGCTAAAAATGAACTGAAGCGAAGCAAAAGATGGTACAGCGCATCCAAAGCGTCTGCGATCAATCTGGCGATCAGGTAACACTGCAGCTATCAGCAATGAGGAATTCAGTTTCGCGTGCTCAAGAATTAAATTAGGTTCTTGTGGCTACGAGCAGGCTGTGTAGGGGGGGGTTAGAATATGTCTTACTCTGTATAACCCATAAAATCTGATTTGATCGGTTAAAGTATTTCCTGGAGGAAAGTGAATCGAAGTAAGAGAAACCACATCTGAGTGAAAGAAATTAGTTGAGCAGGTAATGGCAAGGCCAAACAGAATGAAAGCTGTAGCAGAAGATGGTAAAACATTGCTGCTGTAGGTTAGGCTGTTTAAAAGGTGGTAATCTCAAAAATGTACAATGAAAATTTTTATGTCGTTTCAAAAAACATCAAGACATTTGCTACGCAGAACCCAGTCATTCTTAACTATAGAGTATAAGTATAGAAGTCACTGGGTTGATATTTGGACCACAGACACAGACGCACAATCACAGTGAACAAGTCACGGTACCCTTTCTGCCCTCTGACAGCCTCAAAGTTAAAAACCTGTACACACCGATTGTCAAACTGGGCACACTGATCAAGATATTTATCCAACACGTAGAGTCTGCACATAATAGAATGTCAATCAGGCAGTCAGAGCTGACTTTAAATTAGACGCAATACAATTCATTTTAATTAGTCATGCACAAAGGATTCGCCCCAATACTCTTCTTGGCCTGTACTCTCTCCTCACAGTCTAATTTAATAGTTGTCAAAATATAGCGCTTAAATCCAACCATACACACACTAATCAAAGGTAATACTCTGTTTTCAAGGTGGTTATTCCTGTAAAAGTTCATTTCAGATATTAATGCTTAAATTATTTCACATGTACACATGTTACTTGTACAGTTTTCTCATTTGTTTTGCTGGGCTTAAAAACTATACACACCCGCTCATTAACAAGATAACGTGATATCAAAATACATTTCAAGTTTCTTAAACGTGATGTCAGTCATACTGGAGACAGACGGTTGACAGTTTTTCTATCTATATTTGTCATGGCTGTGTTATATAGTGTGTTACTCATGACTTTATATCATTATTTCTGTTTTAATTAGTGCTGCCCACTTTCACCTATGCAGCTATAAGAGATGTAACTAATTACTGAGTTTCTCATGCCATGGATCCTATCATATGCTGTCAAGAGGATAGGGGCTCTAAATAACTGCTCAATGTTAGTCAGAAATTCTATATATCATTTTATAATGAATTGTTTATGACTGGGCAGCATGGAGTTTGCATGTTCTCCCCATGTCTGCATAGGTTCTCTCTGGCTACTCCGGCTTCCTCCCACAGTCCAAAGATATGCAGTCAATAGGTTACTCTAAATTGTCCGTAGATGTGAATGTAATTGGCTGTTTGTCTCTATGTGCCCTAAGATGAACTGGTGACTTGTCCAGGGTGTTCCCCATCTCTCACCCAAAGCCAGCTGGATAGGCTCCAGCCCCACCATGACCCTGATGAGGATAATCGGTTACAGGTACTGCATAGATGGATGGATGTTTTATGACTATTTTGATGACAAAATGTATCCATTACAGTTTCTCTCTTGCTGCTGTGACTTGCCCGCTGAGAGTTGGGTCGCAAACTATGTACGGGGAGCTCTTGTAATAGACTTTAAGGCCAAAGATAAGGGTCAGATTCCCATTGTGGGAAGATTCACTTGTCAGGGTGAGAAACAGCTGAACTTTAGTTTCTTCTTTCTCAACCAAGTTGAAGGTTTCCAATCACGTCAGATGCAGGGCAGAAACTGTATAAATGTCTGTTACTTTCATTACTCTGTAGACTGCCTTGACTCTCTGCATTGTCTGTCCTCTTTGCAACGATTGAATAAAACACAAAGGCAAGAGCTGTTCTTGATCTTTTATTCCAGTATCCTGCCAATAAAAACTCCACAGCTCCACTATTAAATTTAATGTTTATGTTCTGTTATACAATATAACAATGTAAACAATGTAAAAGTGTGTGTCATGATGGGAGAGGCTGCAGAGAGACATAATAATAATATTCTGTGTCTTTTCCAAATAACTAGAACACTATTAATTACATTACATAATAAAAAGCTAACATTCTGCTTTGATGGTTGTCTCTTTCTTACATTAGTTTATTTTAGATAATAGTCTTTGTTTGTAGAGTGAGGGTTATTCGATGCCCATGGACTGCTTACCTAATGCCGCCAGTTTACAAACCATTTTGCAATTCCTGCACATAGTTCAGAGATTCATGTGAACGGATTTCCACAGTGATATTTTTTCCCCTATCATGTGACCCGTGTGGGGCCCCATACTAGAGGAAAAGTCACTTTCTTGACTTGCAAACTACGGGGGAAAGAGGAACTAATTTCTCTCTTTTAACAAATGTATTAACAAAAGAGGTGCCACATGGATATGACACACAGTTCATCTGTGATAAGATTAGAATAATTGAGGTCGCAGCATTAGTAGTTGAGTGTAAGTGATTTTTTTTTCCAGTATCAAAAATTTTGTTTGTTTGTTTTTTTCAGTTCCCAATAGTGTTTCTCATTGTATTATGAGACCATGTCTAAGTATTTCCAGAGCACTGGTGGACTGAGATATGTTTGAAAAATACACCACAAAAGTGCCCTCTTGGATGACCTATGGCCGATAAGACATTCCCTCTACAGTGGAGAATTTTTATTTTATCTCTTTTTTATTTTTTTCACCTTTGCCCACTGAGAGGTCAAGTTATAAAGTGAAAATGTAAAGTAGATAAAATATTAAACCATTGCTAGGATGAAGAAAATAACAAATACAAAAAGTGGCTGCAACAGATGTTTAATGTATTTTGTTTAACTGTTTGGAGATAAAGGGACCATTTCTTTTGCAATCAATTTACCAGTAAATTATTTAACTCACTGCATTATTTATTCATATATCCAATTATATCATTTACCCGCTGGATGTCTTGTTTGTCTCTACATTTGTCTTCTCCAGCTCCTTTCAGGGGAGAAAATACCTTACACATCAAGCACAAATGACTAACACAACAGCGCATCTACATGTACCATGTTCTTTACCCCTCTAATTATCTGTAATATTGGTTTGTCAGTATAAAGATATAGTAAAGATAAATAGAAAGGCAGAAGGTGTTTAATTGAGTTCCTGGATACCACCTACACCAATATTAATACTTTATTGTCCTTGCTGAGTTGCTTCGATTGACATAGCAGTAAATGAACAGATGAAGCTGTATTCCACTGGGACTTTGCTCAGTTGGTACAGCTCAAACTGCAGTTAGATTGTACTTTGGAAGATTAGGAACCAACTGTCCATGTTATCTTGTTAACATTTCTTCTGTTTATTGTGAAGCAGTTGGACGCTGCCAATAAAAGTGTTTTTGCCAGATCAGCTAGATCAAAACTAGAACTCTAATGTGTGTGTAGCAATTCTTAGTGAGGCCATGGGATTAGGTGGGAACATCATCATTAATAGATAAATACAGACATTGATGAATGAAGTGATACACAAACAGAGTAGAGAGTATTTTTGTAATGACTAATAATAAATACTATTATAATACAAATGTTAATCTAATTTCAAACAGCAGACAGGATGTCTGTTTTAGGTCAAAATGTCATGTTTTTGAATAACAGCACAGAAATATGTGCCATGTGTAAATTCCAAAGGTTGTGTTTACTGACATGTATATCCTCACAAATACATCCTACCCATACGTATGACATAACTGGGAAAAAATAGCATGTCCAATAGTCATGACTTACATAGTGATGTAAGGCCTGTCAGTCAGTTAGACTTAATGACACTAACCTTTTCAGAGTTCTTCTTAGAGTCACTGGTGTTCTTGTGGTCAGCCGGGTCATCCTTCTGTGGTTTGTCCATGGTAACGTTTCAGCACCCTTAAATGAGAAGGTTAAGATTATAATAGACATCTAGCTTATGCAGAATACCAAGAGGAACACAAGACATGTTGCAACAAACAAAGAGGCGGAGTGGAATTCAGTGAAACATGCTGACGGGCACATATGGGCGCTACAAGACCGCACAGGATTATAAATCAGAATTTAGTCACAAGTTTAGGATTTACCCAGTAAGACAAAGGAAACAAAGTCAGACCAGTATTCTAACATGCTCTAGATAAGCTTATCATGCCTTGGCTACAATTTGAAGCATTATATTTCTACTCAATTTACTCAACAGGAAGAAACAATGATCTGCTTCAAATATAATACATCCAATTAAAAGCTGGTGTCTGACACCTAGTGGTTATAGGAGTAGTAACACACAGACATACTGTACTGGAAAGAATAACAAAAAGAAGGCAGGAATTTTATCAAATCTGGTGGTCTCTAAATTAGTGTAAATTAACCAAGCACAGTTTGTGCGGGTTCCTTAAAAAGAGACATCCCTGCATTTAATGCATGGCTGTGATTGGAGTCAGTGACCTGTCTTACTGCTGATTTCTTCTCTTACCTCACAATTAACATTTCATGGCATTAAGTCAACCACCAGAATATAAATGAATCCCTGATTGGATGACTAGAATAAGAACCAGCAGCAGCCTGCGTCGTGAGGAGCAGGATTAAAAACCACAGCTGTGGAGTGAATTCAAAAGGACACTGAAGACGCGTAACAGATCAAATAGTTAGTAGTCTAATCTTTCCTTATTACAACTGTTTGATTAAACCACTGCTTTGATTTGAGTCAGTAACTCCCATTGCTGAATTGAATGCTGAAGTTGGTCTAATGCTCAAACTGGATCTTTTTTCAGTGTAGGGTATATATACAAAGCAGAGATTTTAAATGGCAGTAGAGCCACAGCCAAATAAATCAAACATTTCAGTACGTTACATCACTTTTCTATAACAATGCAACCTCTCTATCAAATTCTTTCTTTACCTTGAAAATTGTTTGAAATCTTTATTTTAGGTCAAATTACTACATTAAATTGTAGTGTAGTTAGAATTGTCTACTGCTGTACCTGCACCACGCATACAGAGTATACAAAAAGCCTTCACTAGTCAAATTAAAGTTATACTGAGAAGAAAGTCAGTTAAACTTGCTGAATTTTACCTACTGTAGTGCAGCACTGAGTGAATGTGTAGTGTACTGCATTTGCAATCACATTTAAGTGCATCAGGGGAGTCAATCGTCCAATCTTGTTTGGTCGATCAGTTGATTGGTTATCAGGAGCCATGGATGTTTACTTTACTGTTACCCCTCTCTCACAACCCACAACCTTGATGTTATATCAAAGGTGATCTCTGTATGCAAAGAGGGAATCGTCAGACTCCTTTGCCTTGCGACGTGATAATGACCTAGTGGTCACCCCTAGGTCGTTTGCAGGTTAGTCTCACCAAAAGTAACTGATTAATGAATTCCTTTCTCTAGATAGATAATGAGCTGATCTTTTATATATATGTACACAATGCACCATAAACCACTACGATGACTTGTGCAAGATTATGTTCTGCTATTGTTATATTACGATATGACGAATACAAATCACTCGTGTAATTTAATGGATAATCATTAATCTGGCCAACAGAAACTAAAATGAGAAGATGATAGGATCCTGTTACATAATACAATATCCAGGCATGCAATGTCACATTTGTGAAAATGAAAACTATCACACAGTGTGCAGCGGGTGGTTCATAGTTTTGACTATGATGATTAATATTTCATTCAAACGTAAATACTGAGGTAATTGGTCAAGGAATTATACCTAGTTATATCATTGATATATTTTGTCACACTCCACTAACTCAGAAAATAAATAACTAAGAAAACAGCAGTACATCCCAACCTAATAAAAATAGATTCCATGACATTGAAGATAATGGCAAAGCGAGGTCAGACTTACCCACGATGTACAGGCTGTGTATCCAACAACAACAGAAAAACTTCTGACCCAACATTACCTAGATGCAACTGCGATAATAACTGAATAATGATTAACTTTGATAAACTCCCGCCCTCTCCCTGCCTCTCTTTCTTATGTCATTATTATGTCAGTCACCGAAGTCAGCTACAGTACATGGAAGAGAAATACACATTAACTTACTAGCTAAAATCTACTGATAAAAAAAACAACTAACCAGCACTATATAATACAGCAGAAATTGATCAAATAATAATAATAAAAATGTACTTGGAATTTTCTGCCCTTATACACAAGGTGACATGTGGGCATTGAGGTACTCAGCAATATCAATTGTTTGGCTTTGATTGGGAACATTAGGTGTCAGTCGATCTCAACACAGTGGTGGCCCAGGTCGAAGAGACCTATTGCTGCCTTCCTATAATAGATAGCTTGCCGTTGACGTTCCAATCTGCATAAACAGACAACAGTATCTCCAGACTAGAATATGCTGACAATAACACCTGCATGGGTAAAAGCATTTTCTTTGGCTAATTCTGGGCGTATAGTATTTGTGGTGTTATCTTGAGGTTTAAAGTCTATCCACTAGCATGAGTTCAGCAGAATGTGAAACTGACTCAGGCACTTCTGATGTACTTTGACAGTGTCCCTAATTCTCCTTGGCCAAGCGTCAATAAATATTACAGCATAAGACATCAGAGGCTCCTGAACACTTTCTGAACTCCTGACCTCAGCATTGACCTTTAATTTCAGCAGTTTCTCCACAACAGTATTGATGACCACAGTCTAACATTTTTAAGGTGCAACCGTAAGTATTCATGCACAGACCATTCCAACAGTCCAGCTGGATTTCCAGAAAGCTTTTACAACTTGGTTATGTTTAGACACCAAAACGTTATTTGTCTATAGTGGGTATTTGTTGTGAATTCTATGGAAAGCCGTTTGAGCATTTATTCAATATCCTTGATATTGGACTTAAGGTCCATGTACAGCTTTTTGTCCTCACAAGTAAGATGATTTTTCGCACTAGTAGAACTACTAGAGCACACTAGTAGAACGACTGCGTCTTACTAGTAACGTTTTTTATACTACTAGTCCCACTTTTGGCCTACTAGTTCGCAATCAAACCCTACTTGTAAACTACTGTGCTGCACTAGTAACACTATATAACATTTAGACCCTTACTGGTACTAGTAGTAGGCCAAAAACACCTTACTAGTACTACTAGTGGACACTTTTGCCCTTTCTAGGACTACTAGTAAGGAACAAAATAACCCAACTAGTGCAACTAGTGGTTGCTGTGGCTCTTACTAGTAGTACTAGTAGACAATTTGGGTCTTACTAGTACTACTAGTAACAGCAAGAATGCCTACTAGTACTACTAGTGAGAGCCAAAATGTCCAAATAGTACTAGTGAGGTGGTAGATGTTAACTAGTAGAATTTTATTGTGTCACTAGTAGTACTAGTAGCGCACAGTTGCCAACTAGTGCACAGTTTTGCTTCACTAGTAAGATGTAGTTGTCCTACTAGTACGCCAAAGTTATCCTACTAGTGTGCAGCAATGTCTTACATGTTACAGAAATGTCTTACTAGCTGAATGAAGTTGTGGACCAGTAGTGTGCAATTGCACACTAGTAGCGGGCTAGTTGCGCACTAGTAGTGTATTGTGTCATACTAGTGCAGCCATACTCCTTACATGTTGGTTTCGGAGGCTCACTAGTAAGAAAAAGATCTGTCACTAGTGAGCATTTTTGATGTTACTAGTACTACTAGTGGGCATTCTCACTGTTAGTATTAGTACTAATAAGGTAAAATATACCTCACTAGTACTACAAGTGGACATTTTTGTACTACTAGTAGGGTCCAGGAGGCTACTAGTGCATGACACATGCCTACTAGTAAGGCGTAGTAGTGTTACTAGTGCAGCACAGTAGTTTACAAGTAGGGTTTGATTGCAAACTAGTAGGCCAAAAGTGGCACTAGTAGTGTAAAAAATGTTACTAGTAAGACACAGTTGTTCTACTAGTGTGCTCTAGTAGTTCTAGTGCACAAAATTGTCTTTAAAAAAGCTTACTGAGTGGAGTTTATGTATTAAAACCCTTTCAAATAAAGCAAAGTAAATGCAGACCATCTGGGTGTCAGTAGCACATGTGGCCTGCGTACCAGGCGTTAAAAAACAGTGTTCCTGCTGTGTGTCTCTTGTGTCAGAAAATTTTTCTCCTAACATCTTTGGTTATCTAGAAATTGTTGAACATTAACTGCTCTGTATGCTCAACACTACTGTTGACTCCATGCCATATGATGAAATTCAAACTCTTGTAGCCAGAGCAGACAGACCAATATCATGGAATCATCAATAAAGCTTTTGCTTCCGGCATGATTCCATGAACCTGGTTGCTATTTTCAATTATTATGGCCTTGAATAAAAATTAAAGGTATATCAAATAATGGAACCTCTGTTTAACATTTTTTTTATGACATTAAGCCTTCTTCTTTCTGTGGGTAAACAGTCAGACATGAGAATATAGTAGCTGGATAACAATGAGTTAGTGTAAAGAAATTCAATTGCTTACCTTAAATAGGGTATATAAGTTACATCATGCTACTGAGGAGTTGAAATTAAACTTAAATTGCTAATATACAGATACCATACTAAAAAAAAACCCTACCAAAAGAGCACCCTTCCAGCTACCCATGCTATCCATTGTTCTGCTGCATTCCTTGACCTCGTGTAAGAATGAGGAACACCCCTTCATACGCGCAACTGGCCAAAGTCCAGAAAATATATCCACAGGTTAAATGGTCCTTAGACACCATGCACAAGCCTCTAGAGTTATCCTATAGTAACACGCAGCGTCAAATGACAGTTTCCTGAAATGGAGTAGATGAAGAGGGAAAGGTTACTGCTACTGGCTGAGCTATTACAGACACACTGTGCTCGCTAAGTAAAAATTGCACCAGAGCTTGGTCTTCAATCCTCAGGAAGTCCTCTCCTAGGGCAAATTTTTCTTTGTATGAATGGTTGCTTTATTCTCCCTCACACTAATTGCACAAACCACTGCCTGACTACGAGCTACATTACAAACATGTGAGCCACATTTCTGTGAAAGTGCATGGGTGCCTAGTATCATAAACATAGCCTAAAAACATGACATAGTTTAAGTTTGATAGCTGCAGCACGTGGTTGGGTTTAACTGTGTGGGGTTTGCTTTGTGAGCTGTGAACTGCTATGGGAAAAAAAAAAAAAAAAGACATGGGCAAGTAATGAAATCCAGGCTTGTGAGATAAACACCTCCTTAGGGACATCTTTTTTCAGCCCTGGAGTCTAGGTAACAGGAGTATTAGGTTTCCCAGGGTGAGGACAGGCCTGTCAGCAGAGCAAAGGATCCACAGGCAGGCTGTGCCAAACCACTGAAAGTAGCTGAGATGACAGAAATCTTTTATCTTTTATTTATGAAAGTTATCGATTTCAACTATGAATTTTGAACAAGTTTATGAAATATCTGGTAGTTTTTGCTATATTTCTATACAGCACATTTCCAAAATCAATTCCAGATGAGAGCATGACAGTTACAGCTGCTACACTCTCTCTGTTCAAGTGTAAAACCTGGCAATGCCATTCTAATGTTGACTCTGCTAACATTACAAAGTTCTGCTCGTAGCTCATGCCCTACATATTTTATTTCAGATATCACTTTTTTTCTGCTCTGGCCCACGGTCCTTAAGACATAAAAGTCAGTAGCTGTGTTAAACATTGACTTGTGCCACCATGCCTGTGGCTCTGTGTCACCCAGTCCACACAGAGAACTATTTGTGGCGCTGAAACTCTCAACATACTTCATTCAAACATGATTTTGAATGAATGGGAACATTAAAAGGCTCCCATAAATGTACATAATAGCAGGATCAGTTATTCTGTAAAAGTTAATCAGACAAAAAAAAACACAAAAAAACTCACCAACCAGTCTGAGGAGTCTCGCCGTTCAAAACTGTCTTGGAAAATCTGCAACCAAAAGTAAGTGCAGGCACCTAATTGAAAAGACACCATTATCACATGAGAACAAGCTGGCTAACTTAATTTATTGAAACTGGACATGAACCAAAAGTGGTTAGAGCTACAGTGAGGAGAGCAGCTAGGAGGCCACCTTCTTTTCTAATAAGTGAATCGCCTGCTGTGTCCTTACCTTTTACTTTTTTATACATTTACAGCGACCATGTAATGTGGGTAAACTGTTTAATTAAACAAATATCACAAAGTTGATTTTGCTGACATTCATGATACAATGTTTTTTATATCTTATCACATTTCGCATTTACTTTTAAGAACTACATGAATATTTATGACCCACTTACCTTTTTTATCTCCACTCACAGGTTGCACTGACAAATCCAAGCCAAGTTTTTTTTTTTTCATTCCAACACAAAGATGCATGTTTCAGGCATATTTTCTACTGATTCGTTGAAGTGACGAGTTGTTATATATGCTGTGCCGTTAGCCAGTAGGCAGATAATTGGTTGACCCACTAAACTGTGGTGCTGGAAGGGGAAGAATGAATCCTTGGTCAGTTTCTTTACTTCCTCTCTCGCAAACTGTGTGCATAAATATTGAGAAAGAAACACTACCACTCCGAATATTTTTTTGCTTTGCTTTTACTCAGATATTATTCCAGCTTCCCCAGAGCAGCAGGAGTGGAAAGAAATTGGATCTGAGAATACATTCCTTTTAGCTTTTCATGCATGTGACATAAACGGTCTATTAAAGGACAAGTGTATAGGATTTAGTGGAATCTAGTGGTATACTGTCATCTTAAACCACCTCTCAGCTAAGAAGTTTTCTGCAGTTTTTCACCCAAGCACAGTGTTAGCTGTTTCTAGATGGTTCTGCATCATTAAATTAAACTGGCTCTGCCACATGCAGTTGTTTTATCTGGAAAATTACCATTTGATTGGCTGAACACTAGGGGGGTTTCAACTTTTGCCTCAGAAAATCCCAAAAAAAAAAAAGTGTTAGATGTGCTGCACACATTGTTCCTGGAGTCTCTATACAGCATGGAATATTTTGAATATTGGATGATGGATTTCATTGAGCTATCAATGATATAGGCAAAATATAAAGGAAATATATAGGCAAAAATGGTGTTGGTAGACATGTTCAGAAAATGGGTTGAAGATTTCCCAGGGGTGTCAAATTCAATCGCAGAGAGGGCCAAAATTAAAGATGGTGACTGAGTTGAGGGCCAAATAGGATCAACATTTATTAAACAGGATAAACGGGATAAAGGGAAAAAGGGAAATGTATTTAGGTAGACAACATGTTTCTTTAATAAACATGTGCTAGAGTCAGATGTTTGTCTTTTCCTTTCTGGGGTTCAGTTCTGTACTGTGGAAACCCTCAGGACAAAGTAAATATCTGCCTCATTGAGATGACTCCTTTATTTGTTCATCTTCATTACAGAGAAAAGTGCCTCATCCAGATGTGTGCTTCCAAACATGCAGAGCCACAGGGTCATATTCACATCCATCAGCTCAGTTTGGAGGTTCACAGGTGTTCTTTCCACATCAACTACAAACGGATTGCTGAGCAGTTCAGATTTAAATTTTTGAGCAGCAAAGTTGACACAGAGTGAACTTTCATGCCAAGCACGCCCAGTTTATCAGGCAAATGTACAACTGGAAACACAGCGGTAGAGAAATGGTTTGTCAGCAACGTGGAAAGTGACCAGAGTTTCACTTTTCATCCCAGAGCTCTGTGGTGCCTTTGTCTGATTTCCAACTCACATAATCTATTAAGCACTCCTCTGCGTGATAGGCCATGTTCAGACACAAGCTGCAACCCCTGTGGCCGTGAAGTGAAGCTAAGACTGAATTACTAAATGACCACATGAGGATGGCTACAGAACGAGTCAGTCTCCAAACGCCCAACCTTTACAGCAGAAATAAGTCTGGAATCAGTCATATATGTTGCAGTGATAAACTCCTCCCACATCTTCCCCAGTGATCTATTCTTTTTACCGCACATTGCAGGCGCCATGCATTGATGTAACACAAAAACTGATGTCCACTCCATGGATGAAGACTGACAGCTGTGCAGTATCCATCACATCAGCAGTGTAAGATTTATGGGTCCTTACCTGATCCTTGTGACGACACACACAGCAGTCAGGATTGAAAGGCTCGCTACCTGGGTTCACACCGGCCACTGCGAAAATATTCCTGAAGCCTACAACAACTTCAGCCTCAAAGTAGCAGAATTAATATTAAACCTGCAATAATTAGATGTTAAGGGATGTAACCAGATGGGCTAGACAGACAAGTTTTCTGCCCGTGATACACTGGTGAGTGACATACATAGAGGAAAGACATGCAAATGGTAGAGTAATATGACGGATATTCATTTCTGTTATAACCTTGGATGGTTAATAATGCACGCACACTTTGGACGGTTAACGGACTTTACTTAACGTCTGCAACAGACCTGCACAGCGCATAGCATCACACTGGTAGCAGCACATGTCAACAGGTGGGGTACCCCTCAAAACATCCCTGGGGGTCCCTTGTTAATTAATAAAGGTTCCGGGGTGCAATTCCCACCTAACACAGTTAACACTGTTTCAGTCTGTAACAATTTCAATTTTGTGTTAACAGATAATGATAAAAGGTGGATTGAGGTGCAACTTTGATTTATTGTTTTTTTTTTCTACTGTTCATGCAGTGCTCTTCTGATCTGCACACACACACACACACACACACCGATATACCCACACAGCTACACGTCTAACCACAAAGCTGATCTAAACTGGCTCTGGTCCTGACTTCACAGACACCTCTCACCTCAGCTCACGTAAGCGCTCACAGATTTCCTCTGTAGAGGCACAGGTCGGTATAAATACGTCTTGGATTCTACAACCCTATATCAGTCAGTTGGAAGGAAAAAGGAGGAGGGGGATCATTGAACCCCGGGATCAAATGGGTTGTTATTTCTCAAAACTGAATTACCTCAACTGCCTGGCTGTCTAAAGTCTGCTGGCTTTAGCCTCTCCATCTGGTGACCAGTCACAAACCAGAACCATTTGCCATTATACTACTACACTATATAAAGTCTGTGTAAAAGGCAATTCTGAGATTTCTTTCGAAATACATGAAATATGTTGGAAAATAGTTACTGAAAATGTGAAAAGTCTTTGAAGTATTAGGTTAAAACAGTCCTAATCGGCTCCTAAAGTGTGGCTCGATGACACACCGAGGCCACCTTGAGCATACCCCTGGGGTTAATTTGATCTTGCTTAGTGTTTTAAAGTTACTCATGTCATTTTCTGAACTCATCTGACACGTTTAAGATGCTTCAAAATGCTGCTTGACTGCTCTCACGGGTGGTAATGGCTTTTAATGTGCACACAGTGTAATCAGTTATTTAGATGCATTAAGGAGGACATACAAGTTTGATGCTTCAGACTAATACTCAGTTTTTAGTTTTAGTATGTCATTGTAGCATTGTTATTTTTTTACTACTATAAATAAAACCATCATTAGGCATTGAGAATTACTTTATGATTCCAAGTCATCAGCAACCATACTGTGTTTTCAGTGGATTTAATAATATGACTGAGTCTATATACTGTAAGTGTTATATTTTTGTTCCCACTGAACATTAAAACACCTGGCACTTCAAGTATTTTCACTACTACAATCTATAACAGGGAACTCCTGGAAAAAAAGTGTCTAGACAGTGTGTGTTTACACAGTTCAGTGTGCTTATGACTGCCATGAAACTGAATTGGACAACCTGCACATAAATCTGTTTGACAAATAGTGTGCAAATCTGCATGAATGGGAAAATGCATAAAAACTGTTTTATTATTATTAATATTATTGATGATTCACTTCCACATTGGAAGCAGGTGCATAAAGACATGAGGAAAAAAAGGTAAGTGAGACAAGCACAGTGCACCCCCTCAACAACCGACAGCAACAACTCCAGACCTGTGACTGAACAGACAGCATCTTCGTTCTACACATACTCTGTTTAGTTCCCATTATTGCTCCCCCAGTCCAACAGGAAAAGTTATGCACACAAAGTACAAAACCTAGGACAAAGCAAAGAGGAGAAGAAAAAAAAAAAACAACCCCTTTGGAAAAAAAGTGACAGGCAACTTCAGTTAGAACCAGTTACTTCTCATTGCAGGAATGTAACCAAAACGTTTAATTTTTTTCAAACACAATTGATGATAAAGAAAAAAAAAAAATTTCGCTTTTGGTTCATCCAATAAGATGCATTAAGCCCAACCACAGACAAGGATTTCAGTTAAACAGAGTGAAAGCTATTACATATGGAATGTTGAGCTTACAAATATGTTTCTGGGTCCATAACGCTCAAAAAGGATGTAAAAGCACTCGTGGTTAAATTGCAGATTTCAACAATTTGCCTCTGTAAGTTGAGGATAGTCGCATCAGATGCACATCTTGAATAATTTTTAAATGGGAGCTTTTCCCAACCATAACCATTTACAATTCAGATGTTTACAGACAGCATTGAACACCGTTTAGACAGTGAAAATACACTTTAAAAAAAAAAAAGATTGAAGTCTACAGTAGTCCTTGTCCCTGGAGATGTGGATGATTGACTGCTTGCAGCTCAGTATGTAATAGTCCACTGCTTGACGCTGGCATCGTGGGAGGTAGTGACTAGAGTATGCTCATCTACCCAGGCCAGGCTGCTGACGTGGTGCAACCGGTGAGTGTCTGCAGACATCAAAGCACAAAGACAGCCTCATTACAAAAATGTCTCCAAGAGAAAACTGTTTCATTGAAATACAAATTCATTTTCAGGAAGTTTTAAATATTGGAGGAAGTAATGAAACGGGGATGCTCAAAGAGTGTTATAGTAAACGATTTGGTGACATCTAGTGGTGATTTTATCTGTGTGTGTGTGTGTAGCTCTCATTTTAAAAAGATAACACAACGATTCTCATTCTCAGGTTAAATGTCCCGCTGCCTTTGTTTTTGCCTGTTTGTATTATGTATTATGTTTGTATTATGCCTGCTCATAAAGAAACCTCAGGGAATTCAGTGTATGAATTCATGCAAACCAGGCATGAGTCAAGGCACATATGCACTTGTATAGTTTACCTGGGATCTTGATCCTCTTATCTGCATCACCAACGGTCCAAACAAACACCATCATGTCCATCCCACCAGTCGCAAAGTGCTCATTGTCGGGGGACCAGGCCAAGCTCACGGGTTTGGCATGGTGTCCATAAAACAAATTTTTGACCTGGTAGAAAAATAAATAAAGCAAAATAATTATGAAAAAAAGACAATGAGTAACACTTGATATTGAGTACTGACAAAAAAAAAAGATGTAATTTTTTACCGAGTAGTTGTCAGCCACAGAAAAAACTGTGGTAACTTTCTTCTCATCCAAGACAGCCAGATAGGCTCCATCATTAGAATAGGCAATGTCAGTGATAGGCCCTGTAGCCTCAACAGTTTTATCCTCGGCCTTCAGAGTGTTGCCCTGAATGGAGTAAAGATAGACTTTCCCATCCTAAAAAGCAGGGGAAAAAAAGAAGGATGAATCTCAAATCTAATATCACCAGGGTGCTGTAAACATTTCCTGTGATGGTTACTTAAACTGGATGATTATTCCACACCAAAACATGCCCATTCTATTTTCCCCCTGGAGTCAAAAGAATTTTCAGAGATAATCTGTGTTTCCACTTACTGTTCCCCCCACCGCAGCAGTGGTGCCGCCGGGATGGATAGTTCCAACCTCTGCTTCATAACCATGGCTGTCCAGTGTAAACACTTTCTTCTTATCCTTCAGCAAGACAATCTAGGAAAAAAAAGCAAGAGAGGATGAATGACGCCATTAAATTAAGACACAAGCTTAGCAGACGATAAAACTTTAGGGGAATTTAAATATCAGGAGTATGATGTAGAATCTTGGAAATGGCTCAGATGTTTTCACAGGGGAAACGCTGATCTAAAAACTTGGCTAAGCTAGACAATGATGAATAAGACACAAGACATTACCTGCCCAATGCACACAGCCAGTGACAGCCCTCCCACTACTGGTGACACACTTTTAGGCTGGAAATCCATCTTCAACACATCAGAGGCACTGATTGGGATTTAAATCACAAGACCCAACGTTTAGAGGAGGACAAAAGACAGAACTCTGCAGGCAAACATCCAGCTTGAGGTTAAAGAAAACAAGACAGATTAGATTTAAGAGGGTAAAATATAATAATAATAATAATCATCGCTCTCTTAAAGCTCACGTTTATAGGAAGGAGTTTATGAATTTTTAATACAAGCTACTCAATATGCTTTGCCCAGACTGACTTCCATTATCATGATCAGACAAAATACAGAACATCATTATTATCTGTAAGTCTCCTACCTGTACTCCTTCTTGCTGAGGCTGGTGTAACGCACTGTGTCATCCATGCTGCATGTCACGAGCTCATCGTTGGCTTCGTCGACCACCATCCTGCTCACCTGGTTGCTGTGGCCCTTGCCTGAGAAGCAGTCATTCTCCCCAGTTTCTGCATCCCAGTAATGTGCGGCAATCATTAAGGAAAACATTAACTGTGGACGTGGATGCTTAATATCGCGGGAAAGTGGCGACAAAAAGAGCAGACTATGAAACGAACACAGAAATGGCAGCACGGAGACACTACAGCGGGTGAGCACGAGGCTACTTGAACTAGCTGTACGCTTGAATTCTTGATTCCAAAAAGGTTTCGAGAACATCTCTATAAACAAAAAGGTGTCACAATTGCAGAGCTTTGGCTTCCCGACATAGCACTGATCCCTCAGCTGAGAGACAGAAACATTTTCTTCTTTTCTTGAAAAACTATGGTTGGCTGCTTCACACCACGAATCCTACATCCGTCGTGAATTAATTTGGCCATTTCTCGGAAAGTAATTTGTGCTAAATGCCCCGTGTGGAGCTATCAAAAATGGAAAACTTTCAGTTGACATTTTTCGAACAGGCAAAACGTCCTGTAATATAATGCCAACATACTGTATTCAGGAGATTAAAAACATTTTTTCCAGTTTGTGCTACATCTGCCAGAGCAGCTTAAAACGATTAAAAGGTAATCTACACACAGCATAAAGGGCGACTCACTGAGTGACCTTCACAATAATTACTGGCATCCCTTGATCAGGGAAAGGATATTGATGTGTCCATCGTGACTCCCAGAGTAGATGTATGATCGCCCATCTTTTTTGTGAACGGTCAGACACTGAATGGATTTGCTGTGACCCTGTAGAATGAACAAGCACATGTTTTCAGATATACACATAACAAACATAAAAAAAGTTCATGTAGAATATTAACCCCCACCCCCGATGGACATTAAGAGTAAACTACAGTAAAAGTCACATATAATCACTAATAATCTGATATAAAGTATAATACACTTTAATGCATCAAATCCTGACCCATTGCTCAATCAGCTGATCACATGCTGACATTTTTGAGGGACTGGAGCTGAAGAGGAACACTAATGTAATTTTACACCACCAACCCACGCACCAAATTTGACAAATGTGTATGCTAGTCAGAGCTTCTGCTCTAGTGATCTCCCCAAGTCACAGACCACAGCTGTTCTCCTTTGAAACTAGATCTCATACAAAGAGCTTCATACAAAAAGATCCTGACAACATATTGTTTTAAGCGTGTGGATATTCTGAAAAGCATAATATTAAAATCTACACATATGAGCATTTGTTGTAAAACGGTATTAGAATGTGTCCATCTTTTAAAAAGGTTATAATTAACATATTCAGCAGTGTTACTGATCTCAGTATAAATATGAAAAGCACAACAAACAGCTGTCAAACAGCTCTACTCATATTTGAAAGCGTGTTCGGTAATACTGATCTGTTATATGAAGTACAAGCTACTTACTTTACATTTACAAGTCTTAGCCTATGTTTGCACATTTGTGTACAAGTCAGTCTTAGCCTATTGATAATCTCCAGGAATAGATCTTTTACACTCCTGAGAGTCTGACCTTGAGGGTGCGTATGGGCCGGTCAGGGTTGTTCTTGTCCAGATAGTTGATGTATCCTGACAGGGAGATGCTGAGGAGGTGGTCTTTCTGCCACAGGCAGCCCAGCTGCAGGTCTGCCACGTCATTGCCCAGGTTGAAGGTGGTGACGTCTGTACCTGCACCAACGTCCCAGAGTTTCACGGTCTTATCCCCTGAGGCAGAGATCAGTTGGGAGCTGTCAGGGCTCCAGCTGACCTGGAGGATTTAAAGCACAGGGGGCAGGGGGGAAACTTGAGAAATCAGTAACTTGAGGACAGGAGGAGGTATAAAATCCTTAGTTTTGAAGTGCATACAACATATGCAGCAGAGACAGCATGAGAATAGTGAATATAGCTACTTACAGCATAGATTCCTCCTTTGTGGGCCTTCTCTCCACCCAGTGAGGAAACACGCTCACCATTCGCTCCATCATAGACGATAATCTGTGGATATAATACTCATTAAGAGACGAGGGACAGTTTGGGGACATCCTCAAGGAAGATTATTTTTTTCAGATTACATTTACTTAGATGATGTTATCAGAGATAATCTTGATTTAATTTTTAAAATTCATATAGTCATATGGCCATGCTTGGCAGTCCAATACTCACCTGGCCATCAGCGCTAGCTGTAACAAACCGACTTCCATCCGGGGAGAAACGGACGCAATTGACAAACTGGCTGTGGTCCTTTAGCAGTCACCAGGGAGAAAGAAATATTATTTTCAATGCAACCATCCAAACCTACGTAAACATTGCAGAATATAATTTATCAATATAATTTGTTTTCTTTTTTAGTAGAGGACAATTTTTTTTTTAAAAAGGTTTAGTGCTCAAAAATGTACTCCATATTTCTAGAAGGATGGCCTTTTTTTTTTTTTTTTATAAATGTGGCTCACACATTCACCAAGAATTTATGGGGGAAGTGGGTTATGTAAGAAGGAAACAGACAAACAAAGCTTCAGTGTCAAAAACCACCAGGGTGGGACAGAACTGACCAATGAGCATTCAAATAAGACAAGAGAGACAAGCTGGTTCCAAGTTTCAGAAACATTTCTTAGTCCAATATGTCTGTATATTCTGAGGCCCAACATTTGTTTAGTCTTTGGTTGGTCTAAGAGATCCATTAAAATCAACGTGACCACAAATACTACTTTCCAAAAGCTTCATGAGTGCCTAAAAAAAAAAAAAAGAGAGAGAGAAAGAAACGCAACTGTTAATTTCTAAAACTCACACGTAAAGTGAACTTGAACTTGAAGGGAGGCCCCTCGAAGAAGGACCCAGTGGTATCATCACTGCCAGTCACAAGGCGGTAAGGGCGTTTCTGCTTTATATCAACACTGTTGATTGGTTTGGCGTGCCCAGAAACTTCACCCACTGAGGACCCAGAATCCCAGAGGAACACAGCACCAAACCTACAACAAGAGATGATTGTGTATACAACTGTTCTCAGTGTCTGATGTTTAAGAGAGGGATAGGAAGAACAAAAATAGTAACTAGGCTTCACACAAACACACACACTGCACAACACTTTCATATTTTATACAAAGCCTTGACATTAAGGAAATAGAGTTCTAGCATAATTCCACTAAAACAACACCATGGCACCCTAACCTCATACAATGTACTTGTGCACAGTGGACACTAACCTGAGTGATAACATGAATGAAAACTCCTCATACTCACTTCTCCCGTCCTTCCCCAACAACAGCAATCCTCTTGCTGTCCTCCGTCCATGCAATGTCCTTGATCTTGCCTGAAAGCGGAGTGTACTCATACTTGAGCAGGTGCTCTTTCTGGGTGGTGTCCCAGATACGGATCTTTCCTGATGCATCTGAAGGATTTCAAAACATTTTTTTTGTTAGAGCATCAACATTACAGTGAGTTAGAATATACGCACTTTTGACGTGTTCATAGATGGGTCATTTACCTCCTGATGCAATGTAGAACCCGCTTGGGGCATACTTGGCAACGGTCACTTGATGGGCATGTTCGGTGTAAATGTCTGCTATAGCCGGGTTCTGTACAAGACAGGAAATGTGAAACAGGGTCAGCAGATCTTGATTTAAAGATTAAAGATTTAAACCTGGACCTTATTTTAGGGTCAAGGGTTTTGTCCGTGGTAACGTTTTACTCATTTCATCTGACACATGAAAACTTCTATATTTTGCATAATTACTTCCTGGTTAAGGGACTAACTGAATACCAAAAGTGTTTGGAGCTCTCGTTTTGTTCTCAGTATTCAACACACCCTGCCTCACAGGTGTGGTTACAGGTGCAACAGGTGACTGTGCTCCATTCGATCGTGCAACTCTGCTGCATGTTATGTGGAGCCATGGGTGGGGACAACTCTTAAATGCAATGCAGATGGCAAGCAAGGCTAAACCAGCCTTTGTGTGCAACCAATTCAAGCTTAACTTCAATTCATCTTCAACAGGCCTCGATAGTTAGCAGTGTAGTTAGTAATGTCTGGATTTTGCACAGCACACTCGGGACAACCAAAATAAATCAAACTAATAAACTATAACTAAAGAGTAAAACGTCACCATAACAAATGTGAAAAATGGCCGAAAACGAAGCAACACTTAAATATGGCTTTAAAAAATATAGAAAATTACATCAATGTTCCTGATGATGACACACTTCCCATTGGTATACAGGAAGTTGTTGCCTTTGGGATCACCGCCAATCACTTTTGAAACCCCCCTCTCCATCTGTGGGAGACTGGCAAATACATGTTCTGAAAAGAAAAAGTAGACACGACAAGCAATGTAAAGATGAATGGTTAAGACAACTTAAGTGAGCATACATCAAAGTATTCCTAGTGAAATGTTACTTTGCACATCTATGGCAATATGAGCTGACAGAGCCTGAACACTGGACTCTTATCTTGTACCACTTATGGTTTCAGTATGTAGAGGCAGGTCTGATGACGACTGAGGATTTGAGTTGTTGAACTTGGCCTCTGACCTCACTGATTTTTCCACACACACTGACTAAGCGCCCAAATCTGTCCTCATCGGTCAAGTCGGTGTTCAGACCAATTTTAGTACAGAGAAGTCATTTCAGTGTCCAAGAGAGGATCATTTTTACTCCCAAAGAAAAGACAAGCAGGAGATTTGCTGCTGTAAATAAAAAAGGATAAAGGCACTCCCTGAAACTGTCAGGTGACACGGTTACAGCGTTGTGGTAAGAGGTTTATTACTAATAATCGAATGGCTGCTTTTGCTTTGTTTTACGAATATGTATAGCTTGTGTTATTATCACACACAAAAAATATTTAAAACACTTGTGTGTGATAACATGTTTGTTAACTTGTTAAAACACCGACAAGACTCGGCTTTCGCTTTAATAAATGCCTCTAATAATCTCCACCAGCTCGACATTAAGATTGCAGTCATCAGTGTTCACTTCACGCTTGTTCCGCAGTTTCCATGAGCCACTTCCCCAATACAAGAAGTTGCTGACAGTCGGCCAGCCTCTGTCTGGACATGTCATAACAATGCGATGCGAGCAGAACTATTTCCTCCGACTCAAGTTAGCTCAAAGCTAACGCTAACTTCAATTTACCTGTCTGCCTGTAAAGAACTACATTTTGAACCAGAGCATCTTCACAACAAGCCGATCTCGTATAACTCAAGCGTGTGTTAAATCCGTCACCACCGATGCGCATATCGGGGATTTTGTCTTCCATAAACGGGATGAAAAGTCAAAATCATGCAGCTATGGGCGAGGCTAGCTAGCTACGGGCTACCTGTCTTGACTAGCTCGCTGAAACGACGTCGCCCGAGGTGAGCGTTTCGGTGCATTTTTCTCTCAACCGCTGCCATCAAAAACAAACAGACTTACTCAAAGCATACGACATTTTCCCTGCTGGTCGTTTGTTTGGCGTTACTCCTCCAAATGAATGAGACAGTGAAGCTCCCCCGGCTGTGCACTCCCTGATCACACAAACACGGAAGCGAGTGCAGCTCTCGCTCCGCCAGGCTTTGCTTTGCCCATATATAGTAAACTCAGACACCACGCTGCGGCTGTCAGCCACTAGCCGTGCACTGGTTTAACTGGGATGCTTTGTCCCTTATTGCTGTCTTCCAGGCTCCAAGGCCTTCAGACCTGCCATTGTGTCTCCAGTGTGCTCGATTATTACATTCTAGTCACAGAGCTATTCGTTTATCTGTTCATATGAATGAAAAGACGGAGCCGCCTAACATAATTTCCTGAATCCTCAGAGATTCTTCAAACCATCTTGATAAAATAATACTATAATAATGTAACCCATAGTGAACATTTTCCAAATATCTTCACAATGCATAAATAAAAACAAAAAGATTTGCATTTCTGGCAAGCATCTTTATAATATAAATATTTTAATTATGCAGGAAATTATTATTTTTTCATTCAGATAGTGTGACGTTCATCATTGATTCTGAGAATAGCCCTATTTTTAAATCCGAGTGTTTAAAGTAACAGCAGAACTTCCTTATGTTACCAGTAGTAGATAGCGACTTTCAGAGGCTGTTTAATACCCTAACCTATAGTCAGCAGTTGTTGTAATACGGTGTTTCCTCCACTCATCCCCTCTGTCTTGTTATCATCCTGGACACCTCATGACCACCTACCTTTTTGTTTCAGTGTGTTATCATTTCATTGTTTTGGTGTATGTCCTTCTTATCTCAAGCTTTATGTAAGCTGTTCTTACAGTCTTGTGTGCTTTTGTTAATGCTGTTCAATATTGGCAAAAACATGTTTAAAATGAATGTGAAAAATGGTGCACATGGCGGTTGTCTTTTTCATGATGACTTCTGAGCGTCAACAGTGACTTTATGTGAAAAATGTATGTGTTTAAGTCTGTTCAGCTCAAAGTAAAAACAACAATGCCCTCATAATAGTACACTATACTAAGATTGATTAAGAAATGCAATTAAATGTAATATTTTAAAGCAATATATTCACTTAAATTGTTTAAAACCTAATTCTTGGCTAATAGCCCAGGTCGGAGTGCACTTTGAAAAAATGAATTATTGTTCCGCACCACAGACACCAGCTCGGAGCTGTTTCCAGCTCATTACATCATATCACAAAAGCTGTTTTCCCACGATAAGATGAATATGCCTAAAGTACTGTTAAAATCCCATTTGGGGTATTTGAGAGGTATCTGAAGGTGGCCAGGGATTTATATTTCACAAAAACAGATGCTTTGCTCTGTGAATGTAATGATAATGTATGCGAGGAGTGAACCAAGCAGACAGATCAGCCTGTGAGGCCTGACTCAGGGCACAATTTACAGAACGCATTCAACGCACTGCTTTGGCCCCATAGCAAATTATGCTAGCATGAATAACCAAATTGAATGCCCAACAAGGTAAAGGAGGACTATTTGACAGAGGGAGGCCCACTGACCTACAGTTTCATGGTGGTGATTTTAAAATCCGATGTCATCCTATGTGTCAGTATAGAGCATCACCTGCCTGGAATAGGACTGGAAATCCCCTGACCTATTTATGATGGACCCACTTTAGAGGATGAGCCACGAAAGAAGAAAATATAATGTTACAACAAAACAGAATATGAAAGATAATATTCTAAGCGGAGGGCAACATATTTAGAGAATTCATAAGTGAGTGTGAAAATGTGCATCCAAAGCAGTTCACATGAAGATGGATGAACAGGTGGCATCAGACACAATAAATGACAGTAATCCCCAGCATGTCTCGTGACACACTCAAAGTGAAATGGCCAGTATAATCTTCACAAAGACTGTGTAATATTATGTCGTTTCCCTGTTTCCTGTTTGATACACCCCTCCAAATTCGCCATATATTTCCGCCTTTATATGCCACTCCATTTTTCAATGTACCATCCTCACTCGACCTGCTTTTCAACCTCCTCTAACTAGAAAGGCCTTTCAAAGAGTGATCTTATGCCCATTCAACTGAGCACAGAAGTTTACAGGTAATTGTTTCCTGCTTATGTGTAATGACTGTTTTCCTGTTTGAGTTGTGTGGTTTACCATGACTGAGCTAGTACACTATCCAACCTCTAAAACATGAAGTCAGATAACATAATCTAGATTTGTGTGCGTGTGTGTGTGTGTGTGTGTGTGTGCGTGTGCTGCTTGTTTTTCCTGTCCTAGATGATGGGAACTGTAGACTGTCACAATGGACCAACGGAATCTAGAAGATGAGACGTCTGATGGGCATTTTGATCCCTCGGATGTGGATGAATATGTAGACATGACAACATACCAAGGTGATTGGACATATTTGCATCCTGTGGTTTCAAACATTGCTTTTTTAGGTTATTGCGCACACAATAAACAATAAACAACACAGAACAATAGAAATATAAATAGTGCCCTTCCTATTCGTATTTCCCATGAACTTTACTGTGTTTAGGCCTAGAAAATGGACAACACGTTTCAGTCTGTGTGGTACAAAGCCGAGGACTGGAACAAGACACTCCCGACACGCCATACCTCTTCTTCTTCTTCTATTGTCCTGTAGATAGCGCTCTACCGCTGCTGCACCACAGAAGAAGTAACATAGTAGCTGCATGCCCGTGACGATGGCGGCCGCCTTGAGAGGAAGCTTGGTAACATTGGTCAAGGTGAGTGTATATAAACTGTTTACAAGCTTATCTTATTCACGGGAAAGGAGCGGCTGTGACTGAAGTTGTGTTTTTGTTTATCTCCGGCGGTGTGTTATCACGAACTGAGTCAGACTCACTGGCTAGTTACATCTGCGTCTCGTTGCTAACCACGAGCCTCTCTCATTAAACATCACCTCAGATAAAATGTGATCTATAATCAGTGATTTTATGGCTGCTGCTCTCTGTCAGCTGGTCAGAGAGGAAAAACATCTCGCTGAGGTGATACTCGTCACACTAGTCATTGGTTAAAATGTCTTGTATATGTGAGTTAGTGAGTTAAAGCTGCTAGCTGACTCGGTTAACCTGACATGGTAACCTCCCTGTCCCTGAACCACCAGTCACTTTTACACACACACTGGATGACTGCAGCATGTAGCTTACCGGGGCTAACTTCCTTTAAAAGAGCAGCTGGTACAGAGCTGACAAAAGTGTTGTCTTGTTCATTTCAGATGATAACTTTGTATTGGCTCTTTCACTTGCCCAATTCAAGTTCTTACATTTCAGTGGGAGTCAATGAATCATTGATGATCGCTTCATTTGTTTCCATTGAAACTGCAAATGTCATTTTTTGAGTGAACGCCATGATTTTGACAGATGACAGAAGTGAGATGTTTATTTTATTTAATCCCTGTTGCTCCCATTTCCCCCACTGGTCACTGGCTGATTATTATTTAGCGTCCTCTTGAAACATGTCCGCAGAAAGTCACACTCATCTCAATATTATCTAGTCAAATGCGAACCATCGGGCCTCTTCGTGGAGCCAATTTTAATATATGACATTCTTACTGAATTTGTAGCATTGCCCACAATGGCCTACTACAGTGATTCTTTTTTCTGTCTCCCAAGATAAATCTGAGGCATCATTGAGATCATAAAAGAGATCATTAATGATTCAGCTCACTCCCAAATCAACACGTCTCTAAAATATGTGGTGTATAATAATATTAAAGAGAAGGAAAAGCAAATTGGACACATTATACTTGTGTTATATCATGTTGTGCTTGTTGTGACTATATCTTCTTTCACTCCTCAGGGCCTCAGCAGCCCCCGGTGGCAGCAGTTGGCCTCTCGACCACTGAGTGTGTCTGCTGCTCTCTGTGGCCCAGAAGCCCCGCCCGCCCGGGCTGATGCTACCTTCAAGGTGACCATGGTTCCAGGGGATGGAGTGGGACCCGAGCTGATGACCGCTGTCAAGGAAGTGTTCAAGGTACCATCTATAATGTCTTTTGTCCTTTTGGAGACAAGGAAAAAAATTTCATGATTTCATATCATGTTTTTTTTCAATGTTTGTTTAATTTTTGTCCCACTCTTGGCTCACTTCAGGTTACTAAGCCTGGATTTTTTTTGTTTTATATTTCACTGAACTAGCTGATTTTTAAGTCGACTTCTTCTTTTCTTCTTGACTGCAGGCAGGGGATGTCCCAGTAGAATTTGAGGAGTTTCACCTGAGCGAGGTGCAGAACATGGCCAGTGAGGAAAAGCTGGAGCAAGTGTTGACCTCTATGAAAACCAACAAAGTGGCCATGAAAGGTAGCTTCATTTATTTGCTTGTCTCCTCTCTCCATTCACCCCAGTTTAAGAACCAAATTTGAGCTATTTGAAATGCAGCAGTAAAGTACATGATGTGACATGCTCCGTTATCCAGGAAAGATTCACACACCCATGGAGTTCAAAGGGGAGCTGGCTTCATATGAGATGCGACTGAGGTAAAACCAGACAAACACGCATTTCTATGGGTATCATTTAGATTTTTTAGCTTTTTAAATAACTCTACCCCCCTGTCCACTCATCAGGCGTAAACTGGACCTGTTTGCTAATGTGGTTCATGTGAACAGCCTGCCGGGCTACAGTACACGCCACAACAACCTGGACCTGGTCATCATCCGCGAACAGACCGAGGGCGAGTACAGTTCCCTGGAGCATGAGGTAAGCACTCCCCCTCAATTCAGTCATAGAGGGTGAACAGCGGTTTTGAAACCACATGAAAAGAGAAACTTGGCCAGCATTGAACTGAGTATCAAAACAAAGATGAATCACTCTGACAGAGGTGCTGAAATGGCACAATGTGTTTGCGTGCGTGTGTCTTTAATTAAGGTTTTCTTTTGAATTACATCTCACTCATAAGGAGGACTAAATGTTGACTGCTTCTCACATAATGATTCTTCAGCTGCCCTGTAGACTCAGTTTATCATCAAAAAAATTTGGCATTGTCGCCGGTGTGTGAAATATGAGCCTTTACTCAGTATAGAGCTTTATTCATTTTATACTGAGGTGAATCTGTTTTGTCAGATAGACTACAAACTGTGGATGGGCTCTAATATGTGCTCTTTCTCGTGCGCTTTTGATTAGTCAATGCTTAAGTAAGGCTGCCTGTATTAAAATGTAAATACCTTCTTCTCTGTAGAGTGTGACGGGCGTGATTGAATGTTTGAAGATCATCACAAGAGAGAAGTCACGGCGCATCGCCAAGTTCGCCTTCGATTATGCCACCAAGAAGGGTCGAAACAAGGTCACTGCCGTCCACAAGGCTAACATCATGTAAGGGAATAGAAAATCTCCCTCTTTCCTTTTTTCATGTTTATTTAATCATAATCTATTTATTCTTAAAATGGTGTTAATTTAGTTGATTACATTTACAGCGACACTCATTCCTTGTCTCATTACAGGAAATTAGGTGATGGCCTGTTTCTGCAGAGCTGTGCGGAGGTGGCACAGCTGTACCCCAAAATCAAATATGAGAACATAATCATTGACAACTGTTGCATGCAGGTATTTAAATGCATAAATCATTTGCTGATTGGGTTTTCTTGTTTTTGTTTGTTTCTTGTGTAAACATGTCATTGCCTGTGTTACTTTACTGCAGCTGGTCCAGAACCCATACCAGTTTGATGTGCTGGTGATGCCCAACCTGTATGGCAACATTATTGATAACCTGGCAGCAGGGCTGGTTGGAGGAGCAGGAGTTGTTCCTGGGGAAAGCTACAGTGCAGAGTATGCTGTGTTTGAGACTGTAAGTTCCCTTTCCAGTAACCCTTCCCACTGCGTTGCTGGTTTGTTTATACAGCAAGTTTTATTCTGATTTCGAGTTACGTTTTAGTACTCTGGCTGAGAATACATGGCAGAAAATGTTAACTTTCTAAACCTGCACAGGACTCATTCTTGATCCCCTCTTTTGTCTCTCTTTTCTCTTTCAGGGTGCACGTCATCCCTTTGCACAAGCTGTAGGAAGGAACATCGCCAACCCTACAGCTATGCTGCTCAGTGCTGCTAACATGCTCAGACACCTTAAGTGAGTCAACCTGATAAGTCTTGTCGTGAGAAGTAGTCCTGGCTGCCCACACAAGCCAGTCATTTCGTTTGAATCTTGACATGTGTACAAGACAGTTCTGTTCACCTCTTGATCATCCCTGTATTGTGTTCCAGCCTGGAATATCACTCCCAAATGGTGTCAGATGCTGTCAAGAGGGTCATCAAACAGGGCAAGGTAAGTGTGTCTTACTTGTTAGTTCCACCTACTGTATGCACACTAGCACATTCAGGCTGTGAATGTGAGATGCCTGCTATGACATTAATGTCAGTCATCACTAACGATATTAACAGCAAGAGGGCATGTATGTTAGAGAGCCTTTCATTACTTACATTTAAGATTATTTATGTGCTCATGCGTGTTCCTTAAAGGTCTTTTCTTGCATTTCTCTTCCTGGCTTTTTTGTCATAAGAAATGTGCAGGGTTTATGTCTTTTGTTTCCAGAGCAACCAGTCTTTTTTTTTTTTTTCCTTTTTAAACTGGCTTGGACTACCTGCCTTTTGCACCTGCACCACATGTTGACACTAACACACACTGACAGGAACTTCAGCATGCGGTTGGTCGGCCTAAAATGCTTCTATAATAGGTGCCAAAAGCTGTTCTCTGAGTTCAGCACTGTGTTTGATGGAACTGTATGAATGTGAGAAATTATCTTTTTAAGGAATGCCTGTCAATTGAAAGCAGAATTTTCCTGCACACTGTCTGAAGTGTCCTTCCTCTCCCTCTTCCCTTTCCTTTAATTCCCTCCTCTCCTTGTACCCCATTATCCTGTGTGTGTGTGTGTGTGTGTGTGTGCGCGCGCATGTGCAAATGTGTACGTCCCAGGTACGGACACGTGACCTTGGCGGGTACTCTACCACTGGCGACTTTGTGCATGCTGTTGTGGAAAACCTGCGTCACCGACCCATTTACTAAGATGTTTCACTGCGATTTCTCTCAAATCTGGACATTGTTCTTAACATGAACTGGACGCATGTTAAGACTCACCTCCCCTCTCACTGCCAAATGACAGTTGTGCCACACCAACCAATGTTATACCAGTGGTGCGGTACATCACAAAAACGTACACCATTCATCTTCATCGGTACTGTCTGTCAGACGCTCTCTTTCTTTTCATTTTGTGTCACCATCATTGTGGTTGTTGTGTTTCAGCCATGTTGGCCTTAAATGCTACCTCTCTACTGTCACACATTGTTAGAAACTGTCTGCAAAACAACCTGTCTGCTGTCATCAGCAGTTCAAATCAGCTGCTTTGCTTTTGCATCACATTCACCACCAACTTTTTTGTTTTTGTTGATTATCTAATCATTCCTAGCTGAAACATCTAATGACAGACTGCTGCTGACACTACTACATCATGACACTTCATTTCTGACATTAACATTTCTTAATATTTTTAATATTTAATACAACTCTCAGTGTTCCTGACTAAAAGAAACAAAGTTTTGCTGTGAGTTACTGTATGACAAAGGCTAACCCATCCAGAATGCCAAATACATTTCATGTTGTGACACTGATAATGCCGTTAATATATTATCATTATCATTTCAACCAAAAAAAAACAGAAGTCAATTATCATAGAGTCATAGTGTTCTTACAGTTCATACTGTTTATACTGAGAGTGGCGCAGTGCTCTTCTAGTCTGGTTAAGTTATGAATTGATATTTTATATTTAAATTAAAAAATGTTATACTGAAACATAATTTCCATATGAACTAGCTTTGTAAAAGATGGAATTGTCCATGCCACTGACGCTGTAAACTTTTGCCATGCTTGTTTACAGCATGCTACAGTTCAACAGACATCACAAGTATTCAGTTGTTAACCACAAATAATAAAGGATGGAGTAATGTATAAGTGCTTATTGTTTTGTTTTTTTCTTTCTGGAATATGTACACCACCTGCAGTGTAAAGAGCGTCATGTCCTTTTCTGATTATCAGATTTAGTTGTTTTTATTATTATTATTATTATTCCAGATCTTTTATGGAGATGTCATACTTATAAATAAATAACATTGTGTCTCTTCTTAATCATCATGTTTGTCTTTGAATGTTGCTACTATGGTTCAGTACTAATAATGATAAGATGTCTTCTCATAGTAACATTCAAAACTCTCTCTGAACATTATAAACTGTTTACATTATAAACTGTTTGCTAATAGATTTGTTTATGTTTTAATCACCAAGCTTTTGTAATGAGCAAACAAACCAAAGCTTAGTAGAACTGCTGCATTGTAGAACGACATAGCTCACTGATCACACTATTTGTGTGTTGTGTAAGGGCAGTTTTTAAAGGCTCTCTAACATGCAGGCTGGGATACTGTATGTGGACATGTGTTGCTGCAGCTGTGCATATAGTAACAAACTGTCCTTATGTTTGCAACAGGTGCGCACTGGAGACCTGGGGGGCTATGCCACAAGCGACGAGTTCACCCGGGCTGTCATTGCTAACCTGGCAGTCTAAGCATTGTGTTTGCAAATCTGTCAGCTGCTGAAACGCACACACGCTTCTTTATTGACCTGTTAAACTGACTGACTGTACTTATGCAGTATATTCCAGCAGCAGCTCACACCTATTTTTCCACCTTGAAGACAGTAAAATGCAATCAGCTGTGACATCCACCAACTCTGGTTTGCAGTTGGGTATGATACATTAGCTGTGACATTCAAGGGGGAAAGATGTCTGATGAACATGCACTCTTGTAACGCACAAAACATGTTTCCATGCTGACACGCTGGCACACACCAGCCATTCACATTCTGATCTGAGGCAAGATCCTGTCATTTCAACTTGATGGTTTTATGGCTAGACATTTATCAAATGTCAAAACATGATGTATGTATATTATTTATTAACTTCAGGTTTTAGCTTTATTGCTTAATTTATGATGAGACGTGAATAATAAATGAGAGATGACATCTTGTGTGCAAAATCTTTGCGTGACTATTAAAGACTGATATAGTATTTAGTGTTAAGTTCATTATGGCTGCTGGCGGTACTGTCAACACGCATCACCTCACAGCACGAGGAACTTAAATCCAGGCCAAGGCCTCTGTGTCCATGCATAATGCAACTCGGGTGGACTAGAAAACTTAGAAAAATGAATATGAGAGAATGTCTGGTTGTGTCAGACATATGATGGACTGTTGCTTTGTGGGTACAGGTATTTGATCCCCAGAACCACGAAGAAGAAGTTTAAATTTGTGGCTGGAACTAATGATTATTGTCATCATGGTTTAATCAATTTCAAATCAATATTTGGTTTATACAATGTCAGAAAACTGTGAAAAATGTAAGTCACCAACAGGCCAAACCCAAAGTATTCAGTTTACAATAAGAAATAAGAAATTTACAAAAACAAAAAAGAGAGAGAATGCTCTTAGAAGCTATGAGTTTTGGCAAGTTTGCTTAAAAAAACTTAAAGCATTATTGGCCTTAAGTGAATTTAACAGCTCCACCCACTTATAACAGTTCCAAATAAGGAAAAATGTCATTTGTTTTATTGCAATATTTACATATGTTGTTTTTTTTTTACCATCACCAAATCATCACTGCCATAATTACATAATAAATACATTATTAAAATGTGTAAAACTATAGGTTTATACTTTTCCTTTAACCCACATCAGTTAGTTTGGCAAGGCAAAATTGTCTACACTCTACACTTTATTTCAGTTATTTAACAGACAATGTAATTTATTGATTTATTTTGGACTTTTCTTAGTATTTAATAGTTAAATAAAATGAACTTAAAATTCAATAAACAATCACTTTATTTATGAATGGACCTTAAACACACTTTGAAAACATGTAACGTCACATACTGTACCGTTGTACTTGAATCACTTATTTTGCTTGGGGACCACACATTACGTAACATCAAGACAATATGTCAATGTGTCATATTCAGCCAAAACACAAGCACTGTGAGTGGGGGGGTCTCTTGGAAGCCCCCCCCCTGCCTCTCTCACTCAGTGATCCACCATATAAGCTCGGCACAGTCAGGACGGTGTAAGGTCCGATTTTGGCCAGCAGGTGTCGCTGCGTGCTGTGGGGAAACAGAGTGGAGAAGAGACGGGGCCTGGCCTGGGAATTTGCTGTTCGCTTCCCATTCTTCCTATGCAGACAGACACACAACATGGCGGACTAGAATAGTCGGCCGACGCGCCCGGATACAGCGGATAAACCGTGGGATTTAACACCCAGGAAGGCCGAGAAAGTACACCGCGAGGGGACGGTACGCGAGGACGAAGTAAGGATTTGCGGGAGAGTGCAGTCCTCGCTTGGATTTAGCAGATAAACTGACCGCGAAGTGTTGGCTGTGCGTCCCAGATCGTGCTTCCCTCCTCCGCTATCACCCAGGTCCCCCCACCCCGCTCACACTCGGTTCCTGGGGTGTGGAGACAGGGGCCGGGGTTGAAAACGTGGAAGGAGAAAGAGAGGATAAAATCCTACTTGGCTTTCCCCTCCACCACCACCTCCTCCACCTCCACCTCCACCACCTCCACTCCTCGGCTTTCCTCTGGGCGCTACGAGAGTTGTGGTGAGTTTTCTTGTTTTCGTTGCCGAAATCCCGGTTCACACTTGTTAACGGCGTCGCCGTATAGCAGCGTGTTTCCTCCCGCTGTAACACTGTGTCACCCACAAACAAGCACTTTGCCCCCCACCTCCTCCTCTCCTCTCCTCTCCTCTCCTCCCTTCCTCCCTTCCCAACCCCGCGACGAGCCTCGCAGGCTACATTACATGATACCTGTATCACGGCGGAGTTAACGCCGAGCTGCAGGCTCGCCTTTTAATAGTTGGGAACCTCTTTTGTTAAACGAGTGAACATTTCAGAAGTAGCTCGGAGGCAGGGAGGGGAAAGAAGGAAGAAAAAAAAACTGGCGAAGGGGGCTCTCGAGAAGAAGGGGGGCTTAAAGATGAGTGCGACAACATTTTTTTTTTTTACAAGTCGGAGGTTGTTACTCGGTTTGTTGTGCCAACACGGATGCTGTTTGGGCTGGCACGGGAACAAAGAAAAAGAGGGTCCGAGGTTTGTCCAGCCTCACTGGAAAGTACACTTTATTGATCAACGCTTTGTTATTACACGTTCAGGGAGGGTGGGGAGCTGCCTGGGTGGGTGTATGGGGTAAGAGAGAGGGGAGGGGGTGCTTCATACGACCCACAACAGGAATTAGGTCGCCCTAACGTTAACATGTAGGCCCCTATGGTCTGTCAAATCACAGCGGCCTGCTTTGTGTTTCTTCATCTGCTCTCTGACAGTCCCTGGAGCGGACTGAACATTCACCCCCTTTACAACCTCTCCCAAACTTTCTTCCTTTCTCTCTAATGATTAATATTCTCCTCTCTTTCGGAGTGCTGGGTGTAACCGAGCATACCATTTTCAATCTTGTGGTCGGTTGCGGAAGTTTTATGCATAATTTTGCTTTTACTTGCACCGTGTCTCCTGATTTAACAGCAGATTAGATCATGGGTTGTTCCTTCGGTGGTTTGTTTGTGATGGAGGAGAAGAAAAAAACAAAACTAAGCAGAAGAATGCTTCTGCTTCATCAGCATCCATTTACAAGCAAAGGTGTGAAAGTCAGGGCAGGAAGGAGCATCATCCAGGCTGAGGATGGCATGGCACAGCCTGCCTTGTCATATTTGAAAAAAAAAAAAGCCATTTGCTATGTCTGCCTGCAGCTTGACTCATCACATCTGGACTGATTTCGCTGAGCTGAGCAGCACATATCCGCCGTACCTCGATCTCTGCGCCCTTTGCATCGCTTTCCACTTCACAGAGGCCATCACGCCACAGTTGAACAACCCAAATGTAAGAAGTCAAGCTGCAGCCTCCTACAACTTGCGTGACTCCTCTCTCCGCGTACCTGGCAGGGCTACCTTGACCTATGCCTGTCAGGCCCGGACATGTCCACCTCTTTCCCAACTGCCTCTGCCTGTCAGGCAGCCCCATCTCAGGAAAGGCAGGCAGTGTAAGGGGGGGGGCAGAGCTGTTATCATCTCACTCGCTCTGTCCATATCTCCTCCAACCTATTTAAGAAAAAAAAAAAAGTTATTTCCGTCTTGGGATGGTGAAAGGGTTTCAGCAGAGAAGCTTGAGTGATCCTCACACCACACTTTGCATGATTGGCCTAGATTCTAAAAATAAGATTAAAGTATAGCTTGAAATTGCCTCGTTGGGGCGTCGATGGGAGGATCTTGTGAAAATTATCTCCGTGTTGTGAAGTTTCACAATTTCAGGGTGCTGACACAATATTATGAGTTGGCTCTTTGGGTGGGGCAGGAGGTATATTTTTGTTTCCACCTGTGGCCCTACATATTTTACTGTGGAAGAGCACTGTAATTCAGCCTCTATCAGGACTAAACACCGCTCCGTTTAGAGGATTATGGAGCATCACGGAGCCTGACTTCAGCCACATGTGCTATGGCATTCAGCCTGAATGACATTTATTTCGCAATACAGGAAATGAACCTGTGTGATGACTAACGACTCACGAATCAAATGTCTTGCCCAACTGGGACGATTTCCCCTCGAGCCACTCAGCTTTGTTCCGTCCCTCTGTAGATGCAGAGGAGTAATTACGTAATCTCTTCAGATCATTGAGTAAATCTTTGTTTTACATCCTCCTGATGTGGGGTGATTGATGTTTCTGGTTCACCACGACTGGGGTGGATATGGATAACGGCTTATTTCTTTTTAGTGGCCTTCAAAGACGAGGTGGGATTTTGTGTTTTAAGAAGTATTTCAGATGTGTGAGAAGTTTTTGATCTTTTAAGCTCACGTGTGATCCAAGTCAGTCGAAATCAGGCTCCTACTTCCTTTTTAGAGTTTATTTTAGTGGGACGTTATGCGCCCGTCGCCATTAGGTGAGATAATAGTGCTGGAGTTATGGATGAAGGTGCTGAGTTTGACTGTGACACTATATTAACACTCTTACACACCAAGGATTACATTGTGCCTCTATACCTTAACAAGAGTAACATAAATTCTTTGATTGTTAAACAGCACGTCTTCGTTATATTTATGTGGCGCCATTCGCTGTTTTTGTGGGCTTTGAATCCAATGTCTCTTATCTTGTTAAGGAAAAGCAGAAATCATGAGCAGAATGACACGTTCGATCACATTGTGTTACTGTCTTTTAGTCAGTTTTTCCTCCCAGAGAAAAACTTTGATCCTTTGTCCTTTTTTTTTTAATGCTTTCAGAGTGGAGGTCAAATTCAGGTCTGATACAAACCCAGTTGAGAGCCCTGGTTATAAATATTTATATTTGCCCTTGGCATCGGCCTTCGAGCCGGCAAGACCTTTCTTGCCCTGCTGTGGGGGGAAAAAATGTCCTAAAGAACATTGTTAGCGAGACTGAGTGGTCTTTGAGTGCACCACAAAAAGACTGATGTGGAAGAAAAGAGATACGGGCGAAGCGTCGTGACACCTCTGTGAAGTTTAGTCTCAGATAATTGTCTATAAATCTCAGATGGGCGGTTTTTCCTCTGAGAGAAAGAGGAGGGGGGCCTGTGTGGCAGGGTGGACACTTCAGATATGGGAACCTTCGCTTTGGGTTCCCATTGTTGGAAACCTAAACGACCAAAGCAAAGTGGCAGGGAAACCGGGCAGCACCACCTGGTTACGGCTGGATATCATTTGAAATGTGAAACGGTTACCCGAGGTGGAATGCAACAAAGCACATTTACAAATAAGAGTTATTATACACGAGTATTTCCATTTGATACCACAATATAAATATTAGAACTTATTCCACTGCATTATTTTTGTCATTATTGGGTTATGGTTGCTTTACAAATATGGAACAATTTTATATAAACTTATATAATGAGGCATTGTTAGACATGTGACTAAAAATGAGATGCGCCTTGAAAAACAACAAGCAAAATACTACTTACACATTCATAAATCAGTAATAATCATTCAGTTATATGTAGGGACCATCCTCGGGCAAGTTTCTGTGTTGAATACTTTTACACACTTTACTTTGAGTATATTTTGCTTATAATACAGCTGTACTTTTACTTAAGTGATCCTTTCAAATCAGGCTTTTGTCTTGTTAGTGTGTTATTACTGCTATTACACCAGTAAAGGTATCAATATGATACCTGAGCATAGGCACTAATCCCAAAGAACAAGCAGGGCATAAGTAGTAGTTGGGCATTTGATTTCAGGTCTTGATAGCTTTCAGTGCTCTGTGCTACAGACACAGTGCAGACAGTACCAAAAACGTATTGGGGTTTGATGCCCAGCCTGAGATGCACGCTGCATGTCGAAAATCAGTTCTTGTGTTCAGAGGGCAGAAGCAATGGTGAATCAGGTTTCATCGTGGCCCTCGAGCTGGCTGTTTGGCCCCACACCACGCTTCAAGGTCACAGTGGCTTCTGTGGGGAGGCCATGCTTTGCGCCTCCACATCCTCTCTGTGTCCAATGTGGGAACGCTTGAGAGGCCCCTGGCATGCACTGTGAGAAACCCCACAACGAAGCAGACACAGAGCAGAGCTTCACTGACTCACCACTTTCACTCAATGAAACAAGTGAGTTTTCTTGATCCTTCCAGCCTGGTGGAACCAAATCATCATTACAGGCTTAATAACAGACACAGCGGTCACTCTTGCCTGTATGATTAGCCAGAATAGTAATCCCATGCTTCTCTTCGTCTTTTCATCAACTCACCAGCTCATGAATGAAGCCAACAGGAACACAAACCACACCACCAGAGAGTAGTATCCCTCAGAAAGGGAAGTCCAGAGGATTGTGGCTGTTGTATGTGGCACTGGGGACATATAATCTGTGGTCTGTTTCAGAGCAAGAGTCCTAGCGGCCCTGGGTTAGGCCTACTTCAGTCTCCCGTGAAGAGAAGCATTCACAGTATTCCTGTTGCCCCGGACCCCCCCCCCCCCTCTCCCCCCCTCTCTCAAGACATAGAAACAGTATTAATATGCCATGAATGGAGACAGACAGACAAGCATTATCTAGCACTGCAGCGCCTCTAGAAGCAGGATGCCTTGTATAAAGCCAGAAGGAAATATTTCTCTGCATGAATGGTAAAGTCCCCTTGACCACCACTGCTGGTGTCATGTCAGCGAGTTGGGTTACCAGCTCACTCACTTGCCTTGGGCTACCCTTTGTGAATTATTAATGCAATTTGTTGATTTTTTTTCTTAAGAATATTTCTAAATATAGAGGCAGCTTTAGTAGTTGTGTTTGTTTGGTCACATTTATCATTGGGAGTCTGTAAAAGTTCATACACGTTACAAACTGAAGAAATAGGCACAACCATTAAGGATTCTAGTCTCTGGCTGAAGTATTTACTTCCCCCCTTTTCTCCTTCAGGCGTTCATTAATTCTTATCCTCGCAGTCGGAAAAGACACTCATTGCTTCACCTAAGGTCACAGGTAAATACAGAAGCGTCGGTGAAGTCCACAGACTCGAGTGTGAACTCTCCATATTAAATGAGTGCTTTGCATTGATCTTACATCTTGGCCTTTGGTTGTCATGGAGATGTAATTGGACTTCCTTTATATTCTACCTATAAGTGTTCCTTTCACTGTGTGAATGAAATGGCATGGGAACAGCCCAGCCCTTTCACAACTGTGTGATTGCACTGCTATGAGGTCTGCAGTTGGCCACGGGCAGAGAAGCAACTGTCTTCATTAGTTGGTCAGGCTCACCACTTTCATTCACATGAAGCATTGAGCTCGGCACAAAGGCAGTGGCTTTGAAATAAGAAATATTTTCAAGGTCAGTGGGTATTATAATGGAATATTAGTGTATATTTATACCCCATGTATGTCCTACATCTTTCTGCTTTCTCTAATTGAATTCATCCTTTTTTATTTTTAGTATATATTTTATTATCTTTGTGTTACTAAGAACCATCTTGCAAAATAGCCAAGTTTTCTTTATTGCTAGCAGTTATTACCAGGTTGATATATCTGATTAAATGTAATCAGATAAAGCGGTTCAGATTAAAGAAACAAAAATACGACGAAAGCTTGAACATCTGTAGTTAAACTGAGACTTTTGTAAGAAGAACTGGCACAGTTTTTATCCTATGAATGAAAAGTCACATTTCTAAGAAATAAAACACACACCTGTTGAATAGACTCAGCTGTTTTCCTGCCACGGCATTACTTGGTCTGGTATGTCCAGCAGCTCACGGTGACATGTGTTAGCATAACTTTATGTAGTTACTGGCCATGTCAATTTTGTTATTATCTACATGGCTGTCTGTGCTAAATGTACACGATTTACATTTAAGCTACAGTTACTCAGTAATTGCCACTAATTGCCACAGTTGGTTACATTGCTTCACTTGTGCAGGTATACTTTGCTGATAACTAAAAACACTGTGAACTATTGTATTATACTCTTGTATTTTTTTAATGAAATGGTTTAAGTCACTTGTCCACACTTTGTATTCAGTTTAATGGCTGTAATGTCCCAGAAGTGTTGCTATGGTTATATACAGTTTAATATACATTATTTAGATCTTTGATTTTACTGGAAACCACCCAGCCAATCAGAAATGAATATTTTCCAAGGTAGTGATATTTTACTATTAGCTAATATTAACATTTATTTTATATAGTTTAGCTATTGTTGTCCAGTGTTAGTGAATATTTCCAAATCAGATCTATCGATGCCACTGCCACATTTCTGGTACAGATGTCTTTGAACGATGCAGCTTTTTTTAAAGAAAACGTCCCAATATACTGAATGCACCAGTGTTTACTGAAGAATCTTGTCTGGATAAAAAACGCTTAGTGTTGTCAGTGTGGATCAGGAAATACCTGATCAGAGGTTAAACAAGTGTTCGATGCCAGCATTTGAAACGGTTTGAGACCAAATCCTGTTATCCCAGTGTCATTCAGGTTCTGACACTACCAGTAAAGTCATACTAAGGAGAAATAGGAGTAGGAAAAGAAAGGAACCATAGTCATATTTGATTTCCTTCAAAAAGAAAGCAAAAGTCCCGTCACATTTTTGTGTTGTGCGTTTCTTATTCCCTCAAGTCAAACTATTGATTTTTGCTGCTTGTTGCTTATGGTAGTCTTGTGAAGGCTCTGACAGGTTTGCACTTCGCCAAAGGGCAGCTCATCCCAGTGGTGACTGCCATAAAGGGCTCGCTCTATGTGCTCTGCTTTGTCTGAAAAATATTCACATGGTTGCACAACGCAGGCCCAAAGTCAGGAGAGCACGAGCTGCATGACTACCTTTTAGTACCTTCACTAATAGATGGGCATGTACATGTTTCCTCTGCAGGGAATAGCGTGATGAAACTGTCGGAAAGATGTTTACTCTCTCCTTTCTTTTTTTTTTTACATTTGGCTGAATCGCCTCGCAGAGGTAGGAGGCAGAAAGAAAAGATGAAAAGTGCTTTTTCAATTAAATCTCTTTATGTGACGTTAGATCAAAGCGAGCTGTTTGTTTCAGGAGCGGAGAGTGAATTATGCTTTGTATAATAATGTACACAACATAATGATGTAATTAAACACAAATAGTTTCTTTGCAGCGTCTCCTGAATCCTCCATCATTTGAATGTGAATTGCCCCAAACCCATAGCCCAGAGTATCCTTTTAATAGAGAGCACTGACAGCAAGAAACCTAAAAAAATGCCTCAAATAGAAGCACTTGCCCAGTACCTCTTAAATTAATGATGTCCTCTACCAACACATAAGTCTGAATTGCATGCATTTACACACACGCACGCACGGAGGAAGGTAGGAGACCAAAACACATTAAGATGCATCTCTAGGGATGTTGTACTCTTGGGTCTACAGTCTCTAGATAAAAACGTCTCGGGCTCCTGCAGCATCCGTGAAGTGAAGGTTAGCAACAGCACCGGCGTATATCACTTACACCAACACACGCGACACATCATCCACCCTCCCTTGATGGCACACCGAAAACAGTGAGTCATGCTTCATTAAGGAAAGGTTACCAAAAAAAAAAAAGCTTGTTGATGCAAACATGCCCATTACTAACCTTAGCCTATCAGGTCGAATTTAACCTAATGCACACTGAGACAGATGCTGTATAACGCTAATTCACACAAAATGGTACTAATCACTGAGATTTTCCATTATAGCTGAGTCACTGCTTTTAATGAGCGCTGAAGGGGAGGGTGGTAGAGGCAGGGGTTAGGGTTGTAATGTGGTTTTTGGGTAAGCGAGGGATTTGTTTTATGTCTTATGTGACCAGACAGAGGAAGGAAGCAACATGCACTCCATGGACAAAACTGTAGGCACAGGAAGATACAGTGACACTATAGTGCACGCTGCCTAGTGTGTCCTTTTTTGATCTAGTTTAAATATCTCATATCATAAGATATGCTCTACTTGTGTGAGAAGGCTGTTTTCCTGTCTTTGGGTCACTTTAATTGGAGCGACAGCGATTATATGATTAAATTCATTAGTTGATTGACAGAAAATGAATAGGCAACAATTTTGGTAACCATACAAGTAGTTATCCTAGCCAAGAAATGCTAAAATGCTCTTTTCCCAGCTCCTCACATGTGAATACTCGCTGCTTTTATTGTAAACTGAATATCTATCGGTCTAGGGAAACTGGACATTTTATTACCATTTTCGAATCAGTCCATTGCTGAATTGGAAAAATCATCAACAGTTTGACTGGATGACGAGAATAATAATTGTTACAGCTCTGGAGATAATCAAATCCAGTCAGCTGTGAGGTAAAGAGAAACACTTGTGATGCGAGGCCCTAGGTCTATGTCTAGAACAGATGCATCCTGCCCTAATTCTCTTAAAAATGTGCCAAAAGAAAAACTTCTCCAAATTGCTGTTAGTGTCTACCAGAAGGGACTTGCTAGCAAAAAGATTTACATAATTGCACTGAAATCTTTCTTTTTTTCCCCCATTGTCTGTTTTCCTGGAGGAATGAATTGTTTTTCAGAAGCGGATATTTGTTGGCTAAATGGATGCATGGATGGGTGACAGAGAGACGGGGATAGCAACAATTGGATTTGTAGGCTAATAGCATCCTCATTGACAACGACATAACTTGCTCATCATGCCCCATTTCAGGCTGCATTCAGAGCCAAACAGCCCCGTGCTAAAACCAGAATGTAAGTACCGCAATGAACGAGCTCGGTTCAAAACACACGATCGGCAACTGGCACTATCGGAGCTTTTAGCACCCAATTTATCTGCAGCCCACTGATGCAATAATCCCTGATGTAACGCAAGTGTGTGTGTGTGTGTGTGTTGTGTGCGTCTGTGCACGCACACTGGTGCTGCAGTGTGTTTGGCTCAGTGCAGTGCTGAAGTATCTCTGTAAGCAGAGACAGACGGGCTGGATTATTCCAGGGTCAGGACCATGGGATTAGGTCCACGGATTATCACAGCTCAGTCAAGGAGACAATCGCCGTGTTGGCCTCTGGGATTATACAAAAGAGAAAAAAAAGCCAGCCAAGGCCGACCACCCAGCCTCCGTCATGCTTTCTCCAAGTCCATCGGTTCTCTGGCTTCCACCCGCTCATCCCCATTTCAGTGGCCGACGACAGTCCTAAGTGCTGATTCACTGTCACTGCAGGAATTTAAATGTGACACTAATCCAGTTTTGCTCATGCACTGGGTGACGCATGTGTCAAATGATAGTTTGGCATAACACCATTTTAAGTTGAAACCCTGTTGCAAAAAGAGCGTGTTCATGAATTGTCGCACATGCTCAATAATCTGTTTAACTTCTACGGACAACAAGAGAAACAGTAGAAATGTTACAGGTTCTATAAACCCCATCTGTAGGCAGACTATCAAAATAAAGTGTTACCATTTTCTTTGCTGTCTAAATGTCTAAATAAAAGAAACGAATGAGTTCTTCTGAGTCATGCTAAATGTTTTTTCTGTTTCCTTTCGTAGGACCACGCTGTGCGAATGAGTGATTGATGCCAACTTCGCTTCTTCAGGTAAACGGCAAGTAACACACACAAACTAACGTTATGCATATGTATTTTCATTTCGTTTGTACATTTCAGATGTTATTAGTTGCCAGTAAAGTATGGTGGATTTTCAACACATAAACCTTGAGTCTCTTGATTTTGACGAATAAAATCTTTGAGTCAAGTAACTTATTATTGATATCAGTGACACTTGAGCCTGTTTTTGACTCATTCCCTTTTGTCCCTTCTTGTTGTGCATCCTCCATGTAGGGCAGAATGGGTGTGTGTCCCCTGCTCCTGCTGTTCGGTTTAGCCCTCGGGGCCTCAGCCCAGGATCATGTCCCCATCACAAGTACGTACCTTGTACACTTGTGTTAAATACATTTTCTCATGTGTCACCATAATTTAAAAGGGTCGCAGTGAAAATTCCACAATACTGAATCATGTTCTTTTAATTCTTTCTAGGTCCTCCAAATATCACTGCCAAACCCACAGACCCCCCTGTCGCACCCTCCCTCAACTTTACAGTCGCACACACACAAGCCCTCACAGGCCCACCCACGGCGATCGCCCCCACAGCCATCCCAGTGACGACAACGATACCAACAACAACCACAAGCCCAGCTGGCGAGGATGATGTACAACCAGCAGGTCCCAATGGTACCCAACGGTTGTTACCAGTCCCCCCACCTCCAGCTCCGACTGATGCCCCTCAAGCACCACCACCACCACCCACAGAGCCTCCCCTTCCTCCCACCCCAGCAGGGGAAGACAATTGGACCACAGCTTTCCCTCCAGACACCCCAACTCCAGAGCCTACTGATGAGGACATAGTCTCTATGGAGACAGAGACCACCATAGGATATGAGACGACCTCCACCTCAGACACCACCCCACACGGTGAAGTGTTCACTGTGCCTGTGTCTGTTTACTTTAATGTGAGGGTAAAACATCTCTCTCCAACCTGAACCACGGCCTCCAGAGTTAAAGGTGGCATGCCTCTCTGCGCTCATACGGTGACAAATCATAGTACACACAGAGACGACAGGTGCTCCACCAGTGGTAGCCTGAACAGACGAGTTGAGCTGTGATTTCAGTGACTCATTTTTATCTTGAATGGGGGAGAAAACGCCCACTTGCCATGGCGTGGTGACTGAAGATGTTCTCACACTCTGTGCTGTTGTTCACTCATTCAGAGAAGTGTGGGAAATCACTAGGGCAGTTCAGACGCCGTGTCCTGTACCCAGATATTCACAGATTGTGTTTCTTGGTCGGTCATGGAAAAACTGCAGTTGCTGCTAAGCAGGGAAAAAAAACACTGCAGTTGTCCTTCTCTCGCTTATCTATCTGAAAGAGGTTTTCTCCTGCTTTGCCAAACTATAAAGACAACTTGGGCATTCCTCTTAATGTGCTCCCTTTGAATTTGATTTGAGGTCCTATTGAACTGTCAACACATTTAGGGTGCATTCAGGCCTTTATGTAGAGCCGCCACTTGTCATCAGATCATCCCAGATCCATTTTTAGTGCTGCGTGTGAACACACCCTAACTGAAATAGACATAGACAAAAGGTCAGAATATGGCAAGAAAACAAAGCTGCATTAGAGTAACGCCTGGAATACATAAACCTCTCAGATTGATGGTATATTATAGAACTACATACATTAAAAGTGTCAGGTTTTGTTGTTGTTGCTCTTGTTGTTGTTCCAGCTAGCTGTGTGTTATTCATGCAGGCTGGCAAAGCAGTAGCAACAGCTAGAAAGAGCAAGCTTTCTGGTCAAGAGTCGACCTTTTAATATTTTACACAGTCGAACACTTTTCTGCTTTTAGACTCCATTGTAGCAGAGCTGGAAATATCCTGACCTGACAGACCTGCATTTGACCAGTCATCCACATTCATGAGAGAGCCACCACACTAGAGTGCTAAACAGTGTTGAAGGGAGCGTCTTCTTATGAAACGCAACATTTCATTTAGCTTCAGCGCTTCAAACGTGCAGAAAATGACGAGCGCCATCCAGCTTCTTTTTTTTTCTGCAGCACTGTGTCTGTAGACTGACCATCCTGCTAATATCCATGTAAGTGAAACATGACCCCCCACCCTTTTCTTTGACATCAATTATTCATATTACATGATTATAGAGGAATCCACAAATCACTATCAAATGTCACTGATTGATTTGGGAAGATGGTTTTTATTATGGATTACGATAACAGCAGGTATGTTCTGAAACCTCCTGCAGAAGGTAGACGGAGATTTGAAAATGCCTTGGTACAAAAACACTCAACGCTCAAATCAGCATTATATGCCCGGTGACGAGCACAACCGATGTGCCTGCACTGCTGTATTCCATGTTTATCATATAACATTATCACTGTGGGTTCGTAGGTGTTGTGTAATTGCTGTATTGTCTCCCCTTGGCCATCTGTGTGGCGAGCTGTTAGCACTTCGAGATGGCATCAGATCCGTCAAGGCTGTGTCAGTTCCACATGATGCCCACAGCCTGCTGTGCTCCAGGCTCTGTTCAATGTACACATTGTCCAGGCGAGAACACTGAAAGTCCTGGGAATAGTGCGTGAAAATGCAACACAACTGGGCAGCGGTCCAAACGACACAGACACACACACACACACACACACACACACACACACACCCGGAAAGTGCATATGGAGCATGAAGTCAAATGATGCATTCTCTTCAGCGTATTTTGTCCGCAATGTTAAGAGCTTTCTTGAATTTCTGAGGCGGCCCGTGGAACAGCTGATTTTGTCATTGCATTGTCGTCCCCGCCGTGCAGTTTTCTGGAAAAATCTCTTCTTTTGTTGTGAGGCAATGTGTCTTACTGACCAGTCATCAGCACACAAACGGCAGCCGGTTCTTTGTACACCAAACTCCTGTTGTTGTTCACGCAGATCTCATGTCTTTTGTGTTAACTGTGGCAGTGAAAGGTCACCAGGAAGACCATAGGATTGCCTTCAACCAGTGTGCAAATTGGTCAGCTATTGTAATCTACAGGAAGCATCACAAAGAATAGATAACTTAGTCCATTTAATGTTTCATTTCAAATGGTAAGCATGTGACTGTAGCGCTTTGTCACCAGTCAGGTAGCATCACAATAGCCCCCGCATGCCTTCTGTTTTGTGACACGTACAGCACATTTATCCTGTATACTCTAAATAATTCAAATTGAGTTCACAGCAAACGTTCTAAACGTTTAAAGTGTTTTATACCGTCACCCCGTGTCTGTTGTCATCTTGGGTATAACCAAGTAGGAGCACGGGGGTCAACCCACTCAGTTAAACAGTGACGTATCTGCTCGGCCTGTTGCACTCTCTCTGCACCTCTATTTCGGTTTGTGTTTTTTTTTTTTTTTCTTTGGAAGGTCGCTGAAATATTAACGTGGACAACCATCATAGAAAGGAACGATGCAGTTTGGTGTTTGAAGAAGCAAAGATCATTGCATGACCATGGCTCGTGTTTTCTGACCCGCATTCTAACGCGTGAACAAGTTAACGAAGCCTGCATTACTGGAAAACATCTTTTTCAGTATTAGTAGATTATGGACAGATTTATCCTCGCATAAAGACTGAAAGAAGGGGAACACGGCTCGCCTGGCTTTAACAGCACAAATGTTCGCTAGGTAACAAGTAATATCTTGTTCTGATACAAAAGTATCTTTTTGTGTTGTGTGTTTACGGGTGGTGACAGGCTGGACTACTTTTTTTTTTTTTTGGGCTGTGCACGTTGAAGGTTTTACCAAATTATACATATTATACACTGTCATTCATCAAAGGCGGAAGGGCACTTCTGACTTTCACGTTTCTTGCATACCTTTTTGCCAAAATGTGGCGCATAAGTCGGCCAATAAAACATCCTTATTCAACATTAAAGACCCCAAGCTTATGTGTAGGGGTGTAAGATGAGAATAATTTGGTAATGGCAATGGAATTTGGCATCGGTTTCAAACGAAAACACTGACTCACTTCACGTGTTGAGACACCCTTTTTGACTTTTTTTTTTTTCAATCAATTTCATGGTACAATCTGTCTGCTCTCTTTTCTTTCTGTCTGCGATGTAGACAACAACCAGTCGGATGACATGCCGATCATAGCCGTCATGGTGGCCCTGTCCTCCCTCCTGGTCATCATTTTCATCATCATCATCCTCTACATGCTCAGGTCGGTGAAGTGCGCTTGATGTTACACACCACACACACTGTGGCGGAGACCTGTGGCGACGGCCTAAAGTGCTCCTGTTACCATGGCAATGACTGATTGGCATTCAGCTGTGAGACCCAAGCTGAAAGACGTTGTGTATTTCTGTGTATTAATGTGTACTTTGATCTGTGTTGATTGACAGGTTTAAAAAGTACAAGCAGGCGGGAAGCCATTCAAACTCCTTCAGGCTGACCAATGGTAGATCTGACGATACAGGTAAAACACCCTCACATGCATTAGTGTTTGTGTGTGTGTCGGCAGATGTGACTCCATACTCACCGACCACTAATTTGTTTGTTTTGGGTCATTTTGTCAAATATGTGCAGCCCGCTTGACCTAACTTGTTACTTTGAGTTGTTTCTGATAAGACTTGATTGATCTTGCTTCCTCTTACTGATAACGTTTCACTGGTTTACTGTTGGCAGAAGGCTTTTGTTCACTGTGATTACCTAACCAACAGGGCTGCAGTTAGCGCTCTCATATGTCACAGTGTGGGATCACATCGCCCTCTGGTGGGCACGTTTCGAAAAGACAAACGATGAAGTCACTGTTGGTTGATGTACTGCAAGACAGTTGAACTCTCATTTTCCTAACCCCCTTCTCCCCTGTCTTTATCTCCACCTGTCTCACCCCTCCCGTTCCTTCCCCTCCTCTCCTGCCTCCTGCCTCCTCCCTTCCTGCTCGCCGGCACAGAACTCCAGAGCGTCCCTCTATTGGCCCGGTCACCCAGCACAAACAGGAAGTACCCGCCACTTCCCGTCGACAAGCTCGAGGAAGAAATGAACCGTCGCATGGCTGATGACAACAAACTCTTCAGGGAGGAGTTTAATGTATGGCACACCGTCTGATAACATACTCATATTCACCTTTACCCCACATCCCTGTGCCCAAAATAATTGAGTTGCAGCCAGGGGTGTTTGTAGCCCAGGATGTATTTCAGTCGCCACTAGGAAAGATTAAGTAGAACCTGAAGTCATTTAGTGAAAATACACTAACTTGTGTTGCGGCCTGCTCTGTGATCTGATATGCATTTGTCCGCTCTTCCTCCCTGTTATCTAAATGCGTTCTTTCTTTTGTTTGTTTAGGCGCTGCCAGTCTGCCCCATCCAGGCATCATGCGACGCCGCTTCCAAGGAAGAGAATAAGGAAAAGAACAGATATGTCAACATCCTCCCATGTGAGCGACACTAACGGCACTTCTAGAAACATTTGTCCGCACAGTCAGTTTAATATCAGACAGGTGGCAATCAGAGACCGTTTACCACTTGATTTATGCTTCAGTGGGTCAGGGTGGAACGACTGTAATGTGCCACATGTAGTTAAAATTCCCTCTTCCGCTGTGCTCCTGCTTCCTCCCTCAGATGATCACTCCAGGGTGCATCTCTCATCTCTGGAGGGAGTCCCCGACTCTGACTTTATCAACGCCTCTTTTATAAATGTATGTATACGTTTATCGTTTTCTCCTACAAAAGAAAAAAAATCCCTTTCCTTGTGTCATCCTAATGTATCTTCCTGCCCTCTGTCTTGTGCAGGGTTACCAAGAGAAGAATAAGTTTATTGCAGCTCAAGGTAAGCTTTGTGCTGCAGTTTATTAAACAAACAAACAGCCTGATTATTTGCCTGCTTGTCCTCTGAGATTCTCTATCTGTCTCTGTCTCTCAGGGCCGAAAGAGGAAACGGTAAATGACTACTGGCGGATGATCTGGGAGCAGAACACAGCCACCATTGTCATGGTGACCAATCTGAAGGAGAGAAAAGAGGTAGGAGAGCTCTAGCAAGAGAAGTGACGTGTTTATATACTGTCTTGTATAAGCGTGCACAACAGCTTCAGTGGACACATTTTGTACAGAATGCACTGACACAGTTGAGATGTTAAAGACAGGTAGGTAACAAAACCACCCCAGCCTCTTGGTTTCATGTTTAACAAGTCTTTATTTGCAGAGTTAATTTTTTATCTGTGAAGTTTGCACTGTGCACTGTTTAAACTCCGTGTGAATGCTGATGAGGGGTCAGGATAAGCATGAGCAGTCTTCAAATCATGACTTTGCCTTAATCTCTTTTTAGTTTTTCACTACACTTTGTCTTTAATGTGACATACATAGTTTATTGTTTATTTTTTGTGACCTACTTCATATTCTCGCCCTGTTTTTCACTACTGAAATAAATGTATTATACTGTGTGTGTGTGCGTGTACACAGCTTTGTGAGTGTGCTGAAAGTCAAATCCCTCTCTGTGTTTCAGTGTAAGTGTGCCCAGTACTGGCCGGACCAGGGCTGCTGGACATACGGGAATATCCGCGTGTCTGTCGAAGACACAATGGTTCTGGTGGACTACACCATCCGCAAGTTCTGCATCCAGCAGGTAAATGTCTATATAAGAGTGGGTACCAGTATATAACTGTTTTATTCTGTGTTTACCCTCCTGTTTTCTCTGGAAGTGCTGGTGTTTTCAGAGCGTTATCAGGTCACACGGTGCTGATTTAAAAAGAACTTTGGATCTGCTGTCATTTAAGCGACCTAAATGAAGACCTAGATAACAGTCAGTGTGTGTGCTCTGTGACCTGGTTTGTTTGTGCCTCAGGTGGGAGATGTGTCTGGAAAGAAGCCTCAGAGGCTCGTCACTCAGTTCCACTTCACCAGCTGGCCAGATTTCGGGGTGCCCTTCACCCCTATTGGCATGCTCAAGTTCCTTAAGAAAGTCAAGAATTGCAACCCGCAGTATGCCGGCCCCATTGTGGTCCATTGTAGGTGAGTGGATCAAAGCTCACACTCTCGCTTTTGCTCATTTTGTCATGTTTCTTTGTCTTTGCATTTCACACACACAACTCACTGCATGTCCGTGTTCCTGTCCGTCAGTGCGGGCGTGGGGAGGACAGGTACCTTCATTGTGATTGACGCCATGTTGGACATGATGATCGCTGAGAGGAAGGTGGACGTGTTTGGCTTTGTCACCAGAATCAGAGCCCAGCGCTGTCAGATGGTCCAGACTGATGTGAGTCAAATGTTGACGCACACGATGCTCTGCTTTCACTGCCTGTTTTGTTTTTTTAACTTCCACTTGTTCTTCACCTTCCTCTCACTGTCCCACAGATGCAGTACGTGTTCATCTTCCAGGCGTTGTTAGAGCACTACCTGTACGGCGACACAGAGCTGGAGGTGACCTCTCTGGAGTCCCACCTGGCCAAACTCTACGCCCCCTCACCCGGAGCTGGCTGCAGTGGTCTGGAGGCTGAATTCAAGGTCCATTTGTGTGCCGTGTTCTTGTAAAAAAAACAGTTAGCTTCTCATACCTCGGCATCTAAACGATTTCAATCTCATAAATTCTAGAAACTGACATCCATCAAGATTCAGAATGACAAGATGAGAACAGGCAATCTTCCCGCCAACATGAAGAAGAACAGGGTCCTGCAGATCATTCCATGTGAGTAACGCAGTGTGAGCTGTGGGCTTACATAGTATTATTGTTCCTGCTCACAGTGATGAATGCCGTGATGTACATGATAAAACCGCAGATGTATAGACCCTGTGTCAACTCTTGAAGCTCTCCTTCGATCAAGGTTAATGTTTCCCCTCGCTTCTAACAGACGAGTTCAACAGAGTGATCATTCCAGTGAAGCGAGGAGAGGAGAACACCGACTACGTCAATGCCTCTTTCATTGATGTGAGTGTAAAAGCACCTGGATAAGAGTGGATCATTTCATTTCATTAATGCCGGCAATCGATCAGGTGTTTTAAGTCTCATTTTCTCCCTCTCGCGGTTTATTTTTGTATCGTCCTCTGGACATCACTTCCTGTCACCTCCTCCGTCCGGTCACAGGGCTACCGTCAGAAGGACTCCTACATGGCGAGCCAGGGCCCCCTGCAGCACACCATAGAGGACTTCTGGAGGATGATCTGGGAGTGGAGAAGCTGCTCCATAGTCATGCTCACTGAGCTGGAGGAGAGGGGGCAGGTGTGTGTGGATGTGTGCAGATACAAACACTGGTATCAGATATCAGGTCGAAGAGTGGCTAAAATAGAATATTGATATTAGATAATTTACTCAGTGCTAACTTGATTCCAGGAGTCCTGTATAAAATTATGCTAATCTCAGCAAAACGACTCCATCATTAGAGGTTTTCCAACATGTCTTCATGTCATGCCAGATGATAAAATGTTCTATAAACGATTAGTGGTCACATTCAGATGCTACAACAAGAAGCTGAATGGTTGTGAATTGTTGCAGCTGAACACTATTACAGGAAATCCCCTTTCATAGCCAGAACTGGAAGTTATTTCCAGCAAACCTGATGGATTTGGTGTCAGTTTCCTTCTTTGCTCTTGTAATTAATAATGAATGTAAGTGAAATTAGCTTCTTTCATTTGGTGGTCGAGACCATTGAGACATCTTTACAATTGATAAGTCACGATCTAGAGATGTAGGTTGCATTTTTAGAGTTCCTTGAAATTTTGCGTCGTAGCAGTCGTAGCATGTCGTTAAGCGAGGTAATTTACCCTATCCATGATGGGTCCTGCAGGAAAAATGTGCTCAGTATTGGCCCAGTGATGGAGCAGTGGTCTATGGGGACATCTCCATTGAGATTAAAAGGGAGGAGGAGAGCGAGAGCTACACAGTGCGTGACCTCCTAGTCACCAACAACAGGGTAAGAATGAAATGTCTAATAGATGACCAAAATCTTATCAATTAATTTACTGATGATATGCAGTCAACAATCTTTGCGATATCACCTATAAAACACATCCTAATATTTTCGTTTTCCTTTGCCCACCTTCATTTTTCCAGGAGAACAAGGCTCGAGCGGTGCGTCAGTTCCATTTCCACGGCTGGCCGGAGGTGGGCATCCCCACTGACGGTAAAGGCATGATCAACATAATTGCTGCGGTGCAGAAACAACAGCAGCAGTCTGGCAACCACCCCATCACAGTGCACTGCAGGTGAGACACACACACACAAGCTTCTTCAATCAGCATGTCAGTGTTTTAACGTGTGTACACCAGCGTAAGAAAAAAACAATAAACAACATTGACATTAAAACAATTCTATTGATTTTTTTTTTTTATTACTGTTGCACATGGAAATGCTTCTGGTGATGGGGCGTGTTTGTGTGTGTGTGGGGGGAAATTTTTGCAGCTATTAAATCACAGGAAAAAACATCTCAGAAGGATTGTTCTCTTCTTCCTTGTGACATTTTAACTGCTGTGCTCCTTCTTCTAATGTGCACTCACAACAAAGCGTGTTGCGTGTATGTGCTTCTTCACATGCTCACTGCAATGTGCGTCTTTGTGTTGAGGTCTAAATTTATTTATTTTTTGCCGTGTGTGTGTGTGTGTACAGTGCTGGTGCTGGCCGGACAGGGACTTTCTGTGCGTTGAGTACGGTCCTGGAGAGGGTGAAGGCAGAAGGCATCCTCGACGTTTTCCAGACGGTCAAGAGCCTCAGACTGCAGAGACCCCATATGGTGCAGACACTGGTGAGAGACTCTTTGAACCGTTGATATGAAATTACTTTAGTTTTTTGTTGTTGTTGTTGTTGTTGTTGTTTTGGCAAAGGGCCAAAAATTCAACATTTAATTAAGAAACCATAAACTTGAATTGCTACAACTGCCAACCAGGGGTTCAATTATTTTCATTGCTGTTAGTGTATTCATCAGCACAGAATAGCACAATAATTAAAAGTTATTTCCATTAATAGTAGCAGTTAAATTTGGCTCTAGCCAAGCCCTCTGATGAAGGTTTGGTATCAATAGGATTAGTATGTCATTAAACACTCTGTAAACAATAGAATATAGTTTATAGTCTATATAGTATACATATGCACATTTATATACACTTGATTCAAAAACCCTAGAGCGTGTTTCCACAAAAGAATATAGTTCATCATTTTGAAAAACACTTTCTTGCCAAAGGTTGCATGAGAACATTCTCGTCTGTATAATGAATATGTAACTGGAGCAGCCGGTTAGCTTAGTTTAACATAAAAACTGCAACAGAGAAACGGCTCGCCTGGTTCTGTCAGGAGGTAACGAAATCCGCCTACCAGCACCTGCAAAGATCACTAATTAACAGGTTTTATTTGTCCACACAAAAAAAAACAGTGAAACAAAAGTACGGCACTGTATAGAGGGAGATTATGTGCTGAGCTATTTCTTGGATGAGAGCAGTTGCTAGGCAACACATCAAGGTTACTAATCCTGGTCAAGGTCCGGCACGTAATGAGATATAACGTGTGCGTTAGAAGCTTAGAAGATGCTGAGAAGTGGATTTTGTTACCTATGAACAGAGCCAGGCTAGCTGTCTCTGGTCTTTATGCTAAGCTAAACTAAGCTAACCAGCTGCTGCCTCCAGCTACATATTTTACTGCAAAGACACAAGAGTGGTATCAGCCTTCTCATCTAACCCTCAGCAGGAAAGAGAAAATGCATATTTCCTCAAAGCTTGAACTGTTCCTTTAAGAAGTCAGTTTAATTTAATTTAGGAGATAAAAACGAAGTCTAAATTCAAATTCCTCTTCAGTGCGTATTTTCCTGTGTTTGACATCTATATGTTAGATTTAGGGTTAGGGTACTTTCATAATGCATCATTATTGAAACTACAGTTGTGTAATTGCACTGCTTAAACAATTTTACAAGGAATGAATGACTTGAGAAAGTGATTGTGTTAGTAGTTCAATCTGACGTGGCCGTTTTCTCCCCTCCCCCTCCTCAGGAGCAGTACGAGTTCTGCTACAAAGTGGTCCAGGAGTACATCGATGCCTTTTCCGACTACGCCAACTTCAAGTAGGGACCTGCGGTGGATGGATGGATGTCCGCATACACTTAATACAAGCATAATGCACGCACCAGAACACACACACATACATCACCATGCAGGAAGCTGCAAATTCCCATCTGATGGATTTAAAAAGAAAAAAAAAGACTCATCACTACATGACCTGTGGATGGGATGAACTGCCCGGAGGAAAAGGGAACAGAGGCCACGGCCCAGAGGACAGGGCAGCGCAGTCGGACAGAGAAAATAACTGAGATGCCTTCTTGAATATTTTGTAATATTGGTCTTGTTAATACAGCCCTTCAACCCCATTCCCCTTCCCCCGCGCCCTCCCCCCATATGTATATATACTTACTGTGTTGCATCTTATTACTTCGGTTTCAGACACAGTTTTGAGTTTGGCTGCATTTTCGGGTGGCACCTGTAATGTATTTTATTGGTATATATAAATATATAAATATATATGAATATAAATCTAATGCTTTGGAGGCTAATGTACAAAATCCAGAGTCACAGTAATGATGGATTCCTTTTTTTTTTCCTTTTTTTTTTTTTTAGGGACAGAGACTTTAAACATTTTTGGCTTTGCCAGAGCCACGCTGTAGCAACATGTGTGGTAGCACAACCCTGATCATTTACAGACAAAACTCAAAGCAGACAAAAGAAAATGAGACACTCGTACAATACAAACACACACGCGAACAGAGCCATTTTTCTTCATACAGATTTAGTCCCATCTATTGAGCCAATTACAATTTTCAGGGGTTCAGGACTTGAAAGGTCACTCACGAACGCCGATCAGAATCTCTACAATGTAGCTCATATACTCAGGTTGACACACACACACACACACAAGCAAGCATACACACTAAATACCAGGAGCCATTCTTTTTTGTTGTTGTTGTTGTTTTCTTGAGTATCTGTGTGTGTGTGTGTGTGTGTTTGTTTGAATTGGAGCATAAGCTGGCAGAGGATACACTTTCTGCAATCCACCGAGCACCAAAGTCCTTCATTCACTTGGTTATGCGGCTCCGCAGTCTGAGGCACTCTACCAACCATGTTTAAACGTTCACTACAAGAAATCTATTTTACTGTCTAGGCTTCGATAGCCAACACATTCCTGGAATATGACAGGAAACGGGAAATGTCTTTTTTACCCTATACAAAAATTTAAGGAATAGGAGAATTGGTCAAGCTTTAATGTAAAATCTTTATATTTTATTTGATGGTCTGTTACAGTATCAGCAGCTGTGTTGATCATGTTGACGAGCCAAATCAAGAAGAAAACAATCACAAGTTACTCCATTATTACATCATAGACTTCAGATGCTATATACCCAGCATATTTTGTTTCTTGTTTACAGACACGCGTCAGTATTTCTTGTAGATTATATTGAGCATTTCTTTTCTGTATGGGTTTCCTTTGAGTCTGCCTGAATTAACTGTCTTTTTATATATATATATATATATATCTGCCTCTCATCACTACGCTGTACTGTCAGTCTTTAAAAGAATGATCCCTTTTTATTTCCCATCATGAACACTGATGTCGAAGAATGTTTTTTTTTTTCGTTGTTTTTTTTAATGATTCGAATGCTGTTGCTAACATATTTTTCAAAAATGATGGATGCATTGTTACTTTAATAGTGAGGTGTGCCATGCAATGTTTGCTCTGATTATATATATTTTTTAAATGGCTGTCCTGTGAGGACACTCAGACTTGAACTTCAGTGGATCTTTTTAGATGAGGTCACAGTTGAGGCCATGCCCTTTACGATTGTAGTGAAAGATGAATAATGTCACTTAACCGCAGGGCTTTAAGGTCAGTCCTAATTTCAACTCGGTCATCTCAGGAAATGACTGATGCCATGATTGTTTAAATTCACAAACTGAACAAATTCAGCTCGAGTTAATCTCCACTGCAGGCTCAAACTGTTTTAATCACAAGCCACATTTTAACAGATTTTATTGCCATGAGTTTCTATTGCTTTTAGGAGTTTTTAAGCATTTAGTGTTTTTTCATGTAGAGTTTAACTGAAAACAACCCTGTATTTTAACACTATTTACATCACGCTAAGTACCACGTTACACTAACACTCCCACATGTAATTACTTTTATAAATAGAAGGAGCACAATCAAATTTAATTTATTGATAGCAGACGTCATTAAAAGTACATGCTGAATTTTTCAGGAAGGGTGATTGCGTCAATGTTGATTGTTTGAACACTCATGCACTATTTGCACCAAAAGCAAAGCCCTTAAAAATATGGAACCAAATGAAAGATAAGGTCAGACTGATGATATGACCTTTGATATCAGAATATGAGAAACTATATTTAAACTATTGAGAAAGTCTTTCAGGTCTCAAAGGACTTCAAGTAGCAGATATTTTAATTGACCGATCACTGAAACTGTTTGTGCATCGTCATCGTCATTTCAGGTCTTCTTCCGTTCCAAAGCATCACAAGTGCCCGCACGCTTAGTTAGGTGCCATTATGTTCTTCATGTATTTACGTTGTCACGTATTGGGTCTTTAATCAATAGAGGGGATTCTTTTTGTATGGCTATTCTGTCTGTGCTTCAATAACGTGAGTTTATTGTGTATGTTTGGATCATGTGATCACTTTGTCTCACTGCAATTTGACAGCAAAATATGACACTGTGCCAACCCATGAGACCCACTATTTTGCTATTATAGTGAACTTAAAAAAGTGCCTCGCTAGTAGGTTTTCCAAAAAGAAAAACTTTATTTTCTCAACGCTACATTCATCATGTGGTTGAAAAGTTGTTGTCCTAAAAGTAGACCAATGACAAACCTCTGTATGACGAATCAACAGGGCCAGAACAAAGACTGGGTCAGTCATCCTTCCTTTTACATTCCCTCTAGTCGCCTATAGATAGATTACTTGATTGTGCGGGTCAAACTAATGTTGAGGTCACTTTTCAATTGGAATTCCTTCTTTGATTTAATGGCTTCATTTCATTCCATATCACTTCAATGTGGGATCCATGACAAGTAATCAATTCTGGGTACCCGAATGTTCCAACAAAAATTCATAGATTTTTCCCACAGCAAGTACAATTCTTTCTTTTTATCACCAAGGGAAACCGGTTGTCCCTGTTTCACATCCCTTTATTCCCAGAGCTTTGCCCCAGTAGAGCATTTTGAATGCACCAGGGAATCAAAAAACATCTCTATTTCTAGAGCGTTAGACTGGAGGAAGACTAGAGTCCAGCTTTGCTCTTCTTCTCTCCACCTTTATATGTCCCTCATGTCTCCTATCCAACTCCGCTCACTGCTGTCCTATCGCTTACCCCTTTCACTTTCCTTGGACCATTTTCCCCAGTGGTCACTGCCCACTCCCTTTTGTACATAATGTAAGGTTATTTATATTTCATTCCTGTCTACTGCCTTGCTTATTTTTTTTCTTCTCCTCCCCCCTTCTGTTATTTTTCTTTTGAAAAAAGATGTATATTGAACTGTATCGGGACCATTTTGAAATGTATTAGAGATGTTTTGTTTTGGCCATTTTTAATTTGGTATAATTGTCTTAAGCAAATCCTATTTTTTAATTTGCCTATGTTTGTTTCTAGTGTTTTGTTATTCAACATTTGAATATATGTATATATAATTATATATATGATAAAATTATATATAATTATATAATGCCAAATGGCCTTTCTAAGCAAGATACTGTTCAAACCTAATAAAGTGCTTGAGATTTTATCATCTGTCCATTTATTTACGTCGTTAAATGTATTTAAATGTAAAACACGGTGCAGTTGCGTCATGTGTCAGGACAACCTGATGTTCATTACAGCTCCCTCCTCAATGAAGACTAATGGTACAGTGGTGCAAAATAATTGCCAATCGTTCATGTGCTTTATAGATCAGACAGTCATCTTGAGTGTTGCTCTTGAAGGGTTTTCAATCAGTGTTTAACCCTTCACCTCCCATCAAACATTAATGTGCTTTTTGCACCAATAAATAATTAATTAGGGAGTCATTTAGGGGTTACTCTTTGCTGGTTACTGTCTGTACAAATGTTTGTGTGGGTAGTAATACCTGGAATACATTTTAGGACACATTAGGCTTACATTGAGGTGGTATCACTATTGAATGAACCTTGTATTGTGGCGCTTGGTTGGCTTAAGAGTTCCTTTGGGTTTTGTAGGAGTTGAGCAGCAGTCTACAAGAACTCAGCAGACACTCATTATATATGGAGAGATGGAAATCTATAGAAATCCCTGGAGAGCCCCTTTAAGATGGAATGATTGGGGATCAGTAACAACTTTGATCCACTGGCTTATTTCATGCATTAAAACACTATTTAGTGACAAATCTTTTACGGCCAAGCACAATCCATAACAGCAAAAGCTCCACACCGGTGTGTGTGTGTATATTGGTTATAAGCTTGAAGAGATGTGTTTGTATACTAACAGCACAAACTCAGTCAAGTTGAATTGATGCTGTTAACAAAAAGTGAGAGGATGGAAATGAACTAAACCTGCATGAGCTGCACTACTGAATGTCGGCAGATAATACAACACAAGCATTAGTCATCAGTATTCTGTTAAACTTGTTCATTGACAGACTTCTGAGAGGGTAATTGCTCTTGCTTCACATTTGAAAGGTGAGTCTGGGAGCAGGGATCATCAGTGACGCATCTTGAAGTCATCTTACTTCAACCAATCGCCTTGTATCAAACTGTCCTGTGTCACAGCGCTCAAGCTGCCGTATGAACCGAGTCAATAGCAGCACGTCACACTGCCAATCTGTTGTCAAACAGTTCTTGAGTAAGAACTGGTTACCTAAAGACCTTTCCTACGTTAACCGAGAAAGGTGTCATCAGTGGCCTGGCCAGGACTCCACAGTGTTTGTTCCTCTTGTCATCTGTTTCCCCTGACTGAAGGGTCATCAGGATGTGTGATGGGTCAGTGTGGTAAAAACAGGAGAGGAAATGAGAACTATTGAGTGTTACCTTCTGACAAGGACCTATTGTTTGATCTGAGAAGACTTATGTTTAAGTGACCCCTAATTCCACTCTATAGAACATATGCAGCAACGAACACGTTTGATACATTTTCCATTTCGTGTTTTCATAAGTCTGTGTGCTGCAGAGAAAGTATACATCAAAAATACTAGTTGTTATTAATCTGTTAATGTTGCACGACTTAAATGTGTTATGCAGCCAGTGATGTGGATACAGGTGATGTGAGCAGATGAGCATCCCAGGGGCATCAGTGCATGTTTGCAGGTGATAATTGGAACTGACCATTTGGACCTCTTGTCCACCAGGGACCATTCATTTGATCACTGGGAACAGAAGGACCAAAGGGGTCAGTGACGGGCGGGGCAAGCAGTGAAATGATAATGTAAATGTGCTTTGGGGGGGGGGGGGGGGGGGGGGGGGGGGGGGGGGGGGGGGGGGGGGGGGGGGGGGCTAAGACTTGTACATATATTGAGGAGGAGGACGAGATTGAAAAGAACAGTGGTGTACTTGTGACACTGTGAGATACATTTAACAACTGACCAACTGAAGAACAAGCTGAGTGAGCTACTGGTGGGACTCCTGAAGTGATAAAGTTGTTAGAGTTGAAACCAAGGTAAGATGCTTACTTACACCTCTATATAGCTTCACTGTAGTCTGTTTTAGCCAAAACAAACCTAATATTGCTGATGTTTTTAGGCTTATTTTTTTTTGCCTATCACAGCAGGACATTGGGGAAAACAGTGTTTTTAAAAGATAGTAAAATGAGGACTCATTTTCAGTTTTTGATAATAAAACTGAGAAAAAAATGAAAAATAATTTAGTACTAATATTAAAACTCATGTCATTATTGTGTCTTAGCCCAAGTGTCTTCATATTATTGCGTAATATTAGAGCTCTTTGTTAATAACTGCCTCTACTACCTCTATTCTATATATACACTATGGTCTGCTGAGTTTTTATTGGAGGAAAGTATTTTGAAAGTATTTTTCATTTTTCCAAATCAGGTACAAAAGATCAGTTATAATAGCCTGTTTGAATCAGAGCTAACCTTTGCCTTCAGGTGGGAATATCATGTGTGTATCACGGCTGGTTTTGCTGCTTGGGCTGCTTCTATGTGTGGGAGCTCAGCTGTCCAATGCCCAGCACTGGTCCCACGGTTGGTACCCCGGAGGCAAGAGGGAACTGGACTCTTTTGGCACGTCCGAGGTCAGGACCAGTGTGTGTATGTGTGTGTGTGTGTGTGTGTGCATAGTTTTCTCATTCACTGAGCATTTCCTGTTGAGAATGAAGATATTCTCCACCTCTCGTATTCCAAATCTCACTCTCTGCTTCTCAGATATCAGAGGAGATTAAGCTGTGTGAGGCAGGGGAATGCAGCTACTTGAGACCCCAGAGGAGGGGTGTTCTGAGAAGCATTCTTGTAAGTGAACTAACAATGGATTAAAGTTGTACATGAAACTCCACATATGTATACACTGTACATCACAACAAAAAAAAGTTGTACACTAGCTGTACATTAAGGGTTTAAAGTACGCGTGTCTGGCTCTCATTATATACTGTATACTCTTCACAGTTGGATGCCTTAGCCAGGGAGCTCCAGAAGAGGAAGTGAAAGCTTTCCACCCTAAACTGCTTTTCTACCTGGTGACCCTCGTCTAGAGTATCCTCGTGTTGATGTGAAACTTTATGTCGATTCTCTGTTCTCGCCTATCTGTTAGATTTGTCAGTGAATTTGTTCTTGCAGCATTATGTGGATTTTCCCTGTGGAAAAGAAATGTTGAAAATATGATGTCATATAATAAAGTATCTATTTTGATATTAACTTTTTTTTCTTCCATTTTTGGTATTCAAAATGTGTAAAATACAGTGTGAACAGTAAATGTCAAGTCAAGAAAATCAAAATACAGATGTTGTAGCAATAAATAAATACAATTCGTGGTGGCTGAATTCCATTTGGCCAGTGTTGTGAAACTGCAGTTAAATGACATTAAAAATGTTTTAATGATGATTAACAACATTTCAAAGCCAAACGCCATTACCAGTGCGACGTCACTGCGCATGCCCCAAACAGCTAGGGAAAAAGATGGACGACAGAAGTGTCTGTGCTCCGCAGCTTGCGGAGTCAGACGCTCAAAATAACACTACTAGTACCCCTCACGCGGCTTCTGTCACAGATGCTGACACAGTAATAAACACTAAAATAGATAGTACCCAGGTTGAAGGTGAGTTTTGTCTAGAACATGCAAATATTCAGCCGTACGGCGTCCTATCTGCCGAGCCAACGTTAGCATTTCGCTAACAGGCTAGCCAGCTCAACAACCGAGCGAGCTAACTAGCTCCGTAGCTTAGTACGCGATGTCAGCTGACGATAGGAGTTGCTCAGTGTTTTATACCGCTCCGTGCGTACACGACTCGTATAAGGTTTCGCCCAACAAAACACCCTTTAGACCTACACTTAGACACTCCTTGACTCAGTTAAAGGTTACTTGTTTTTTATCAGGTCCGGAAGTGGTTGACCAGTTGCTAATTGTCTTGTCCCCAACCCATGCAGCTTTTTGGACATTTAAATTAGCCACATATCAGTGGTCAAGCTAAAGTGTTTTTCGGAACGGAGGCCACCAAATAACTTTATTTATTCTCTCTGGAAATAGAAAGCAACTCCGTACTTACTAAATCTGTCCCAAAACAGCTGACTGCAGATTAAAAAACAGCATACAAGCTAGTGTAAAATGTGTTTAGAGAGAGTAGTCTGTTTAAACTCATGATCTGTGTCATTCATTCAAACATTTAAAAAAAAAAAAAAGGTTATCTGTCCCTCACACTGTGGGCCCGCTCACCAGTAGAATAAACTCAAAGATAAGGGTGTGAATAGAAAATATTTTCCACTTATGCAAACATTGTAACCATAGATTGAGATACAGTACCTGCAGTCTCTGTTTTCTTGTTAACTGCTACTGTGATTATCATTTGGTAAGTACAATATTTGAAATGTATCAGCAGACATGGATGTTTTGGGCAACATCTCTCAGAGTGTTTATATGTTTTACTCAGTTGCGGTCCTTAGTTTTTCTGAGCTGTGCATTATTTTATATAAATACAGGAGGGAAAATGCTGCATTTCGGAGCACAGTTGTTTTTTAATGCATTACATTGGAGAAGTTTGTCAAATTTAGCCAGCACACTGGCGCTTGACAATACAATATTGGGATTTTTTGAAAATAGTATAGTCCTAAATTTCAATGCCATATTTTTAAACCTCAATATTGCACTTGATATGGTTACTATTGTCATTTACAGTATTGAATAATATAGCGGTTTATTTTTGTCAGTGACAGTTGGACCTCATAAACATAAATATTGAAGTTATATACATGCATCGTATTTAGAAGAAAAGCAAGTGCATCTTTGCAGAACAAATATTTGTCTCTCAGTACACCAATATGATGTCATTTATTTAAAATCTGTCATTTTCTAGTTATTATTTTTATTTTGTCGTCTAATTTTTCCATCTCCACCAGTCATAAAAGCATTTTTAGCAGTCATGTCCTATGCATGAATTCAGTGCAGCATACCGTATCAGTCAATACCTCAGTTCCTCTTTGTTGATGTCTGATTGATCGATTTATTGATTATGATGATTTTATCATTACTCAAAAAAATGTATCACACACTTAACAACCTGCGTCTTCGCTAAAATAGCCACACTCATCAATAAATCCTTGCTCAAAAAGCTGAGCTGCTATAAATAATATTGATCTACAGTGATCGTGAGTATTGTGGAAATGAGCAGAGCATCATATTTGTTATTGACAATCTCAGAGCTGAGTGGCTGACCTCAAAAGTTGCATGAATGCAGGTGTGCAGAGAAAAGAGAATACGCGTCAAACACTGACCAAACAGAATGAGTGCAGTCAAGCATGAAACCAGGATTTTCTCAAATTGTAGTCGTAACTGGTAACTGTTGGTCGGTGTTGAGTGGGAATGATTCAAGTAGCCATTTTTTGTGGCAGTTTGGGCATTTTTGAAATGCAATGATTGAAGGACATCCTGGTTTACTGCAATCCCAATGAATCGTTTTGGTAAATGATACACTGTATAAATAATGTCTTTTTTGAAACGTGGCCTGGGTGTATGCATCTTGAATAACTGTGGAATGCAATTATAAATACAAATTTATCAATTTCCTCTAAAATGTCAGACAAGATGTTTCTACACAGAAGTCTGTTTGTTGCATTTGCACTGTGCAGTCGTCCTGGCTTACGAAAACAAAATGATTTTGAATGTAGCATTTAGCATAGCAATATAGCATAGCATTTTGCTGCTCAAAAAAAAAATATTTAGATTAAAAAAGTCTCTAAGATTTAACCAACCAGTGTGGAGACACAAGAGCAAGAGTCAGATTTCCTCAAGAGTAGCTCTTGCACAGAGCTTTAGTTATATATTAATCTAACATAGAAATTCTTTAACTCTGAAATTCACATATTGTAGTGATCTAAGCCTTTTATTTATTCACACTTAAATTATCTTTCACATTATTTACTGTGGCTTGACTGTAACGCTGACAGTTTATTCTGCCTCACAGGAGACAAGAGTGAAGAGGAGTTACTAAAGGGTCTCCTCGCTGACGACTACTGCCATGTGTGTGAGGCTGTGCTGCTCTTTGAATCTCAGCGGCTCTCCCACTATGAGGTGTGTGCTGCTTTCCAGGAACTAGTCATGGAAGTGTAGTACTGTTTTTATTGACCTCACAAGCTCAATTAAACTTTATATATATATTATAATAAAGTCTCCTGTATCTCCCCCACTGCAGGGAAAGAAACATGCTCAGAAACTCAGGGTGTACCTGCAGGCCAAGAGAGCTGAGAAGACTAACAAAGAGTCCACAGCACCGCAGGTTGGAGTTCATTTAGAGATTTTACTCTCTACACATTTAGGTGCCATCTTAACCTGTAACATTGAATAATAGGTGTAAGAGAAGAGACTAAAATGTTGCAAACATCTGACAGTAAGGTTGTGGCTTTAGTCCCCTCATGATATCTTCAAAAGAATGTAGATTAGAATGATCATATAAGAAAGAGGCGCACAGTAAAGTGACTTGGAGCTGCAGCAAAGACCGCATCTCCAAGTCACAGGGGAGAGAAAGTTGAAAAGAAGTAATGTGCTTTTTATGATGTCAGACATCTTGTTCCTTTTTCATTGTTTTCAGTTTACATATTATGTCATGGATGCATGTTTCTGTCTCTTGACAAGCCTCTGTCTGTCTCTTGCAGCGAACCATGACTACTGATAAGGACCATTTCTGTGAGCTGTGTAACATGGTGTTTAGTTCCCCTGTGGTGGCAAGATCACACTATGAAGGCAAAGTCCATACAAAAAATCTTCGTAAACAAGGTCTCCAGCCCCCAGGCAAGTGTGGGCCTATGATGGAGAAGTGTTATACTCATCTGAATTTTATTAGTTTGGAAATTCTGCTTATGTTCAGAAGGCCAAATGTAAATCAAATCTTAAATTGATCATTTTATAATTACAGTTACTGACAGGTGCACAGAGGTACATACTTTACCAAGTCTAAGTTGGGATCCTGATCACACTGACCAGGAATCAGCTCCAGAAGGTGGTATCAAACATCATCTGGACCCAACAGCCAACGCAACTACCCCCAGCACAGAGGTTGATCTGAAGGACCCGAATAAGTACTGCGCCCTTTGTGCCGCTTCCTTCAACAATCCTCAGATGGCTTTGCAGCACTACAATGGGCGCAAACACCAGAGGAATCAAAGCAGACAGGAGCTGCTCAAAGAACTCGGAGACAATGTCCAACAAGGTAACACCGGCCCCTGCCGCTCTGCAAACCATTATAACACAAAGGGCATCAGACCCTGAAGGAACAATATTAAAATTGAACAGTTACGCACTACGATATTGAGTGTATTTTAAAGAAACAATATTCATGAACATATGCTTGAGGAACATCTGTCCTTTATTAGACATGTCAGTGTCCTTTAATCTACCTGAGATGCAACAAATGAACTCATTAGTAGGTGGCAACACCATGACAGCCTAAATACTAACTGATGTGGGTTTATTGAGACCAGGACAATACTGATTTTAGAGGGGAGTGATTCACAGTTAATTGATGAAGTGATTTTTTTGAGCTGGATTGAAAAAAGGCCTTTTCTATGTCCTATGTGCTTTCTAACCGTATGAAAGTAAAATAGTGTTGATAAGAGAACTTTAGTAACACTGTGGTTATGTTATATAATAACACCGTTTGCAGTTAGACAGCATTTGAACTTTAGGTCTTGTGACGTTAATATTTAGTTTCTGTTGTAGACTCTATAACACTGTATGACACATATTTGTAGAAACTTTTCATGCTTATAAACCATTATTTGGTCATTTGTGCCATCTTTCCATCCTTTCCCACCTCACCCACTTCCTTTTGTCCACAGCCAACTCCCTGATGTGTCAGATGTGTAGTGTGCAATTTAACTCTGTGGAGATGTACCAGGCCCACATGCAGGGAAACAAACACCAGATTAGGTAAGATCAAGAATTTTCTGACAAATGCATCATGTCCACAGTCATTGTGTCATCATTTATACACCACTAAAAATGTCATCTCTGCACTTCGACTCCTAGAACTCTGAAAAGATTCATATTAGAACATATTAACATATATACATAATAATACATAATGTCGTTTTATGTTCTTGACCAGGGAGAAGAAGGTCATTGACCTGTGCAAGTCACAACAAAAAGTCCACAGCACATTTGCAGATGAACTGTCAGATTACATCCAGGTTCAGAGGGCTCGAGGAATCACCCCCAAGACTGCTCAAGTTCTCCATCAGGGAGACGCACAAAAGGAGGATGAAGAAGAAGAAGAAGAAGAAGAAGAGGGCATATCAAATAAGGGGGATGTCACAGAACTGAACAAACCTATGCACAGCTTCCCTCCCATCTCTAACCCTGCTCATCTCCCTCGTGTTGGTTGTTACAACCCAGTTGAAGGGTGCCGTCGTCCATATCAGGGCACCCCCTGGCCATCCCATGGCTTGGGTTACAACTGCCCTCCGCAAAACCTCCCAGGTCCAGGCTCACAACCGGTCACTGGTCGGGCCATAAAGAGAAGGAGGCGCAGAAGGCAGTCCAGCTCCTCCTCATATACTACCTCATCATCCTCATCATACTCCTCCTCGTATTCCTCCTCCTATAGCAGTAGCACAAGTGACAGCGATGACAGTGAATACAGGCGCAGAGAAAAGAGGAGGATTAGAAGATCCAAGAGAGAGAGAGACAAGAGGCCAAGAGATGAGCACTCAGACAAAGAGAAGAGGAGAAAGCAAAGGAGGGAAAGAGATAAGGAGTCAGAAGAGAGGAGAAGAGGGGAATCCAGAGAGTCAGAGGAAGAGAGGAGGAGAAAAAAGCGGAAAAATCATGGCAAGCAGAGAAGGCGAGATAAGAAATCTCGTGAGGACTTTGATGCAGTAGGAAGGGAAAGTGTGATGGACAATTTAATGCCAGAAGATCTCATGGACAATAGAAAAGAGATTGAAGTGCATATTCAGACTGAAATGAATGTTGACCAGGGGGATGATGGACAGGATGGTCCAGCTAAACACAAATACAAGAAAGAGAAGAAGAAAACAAAAGAGAAAGTAGACACTAGGACAGAAGAGGAGAAGCTGTGGGACGACTCCATTCTGGGCTGCTAAACACAAAAGGTCCAGTTTAAGTCTGTCTATTGACCTGCTGTTATTTAGGCAACACATGATGTAATTAGCATGACGAAATCATCTTTATAGCCGTTAATAATGCAGTTTTCACTATCTGCTCTGACAGTCCAAAAGTGTTGTTCTCCATAGGTGTGCTAGCTGGCTAGCCATGCTCAGAGCTCATGCTCAATTTGTGTTTGTAAGGAATGAATGGATTCTTCTTTTCAGTGTGTTTGAAGGGATTTCTTACACTTATCAACTATAATAGCTTTATTTTTCACTTAATAATGTCTTTGATTTAATTCTAATTCATTTGCACATTGTTGCTGTAACATTTAAAATGTCTTAATTTTAGCTTATCATTTGAATTGATCAAGAAATCCTCTTGGCCTCTCAACACATCAATAGGATAAATTTGTATTTGTGCTTCTGGCAAAGATTTGATAGATTGTAATCCCTTTAGGAGCCTGTGGTTGGCGCTGTTGAGCTTCGTTCAGAGCATCAGTAAAGCAAATAAAAGCTAGATGTGTGCTTTCACTCAGAGGCTCATATGCTGAAAGAAGTCTATTAGAGATGTGGAGAGGTTCAGAGCATGGCGGACACGCTGGACTGATGAAGATAAACGAATGCAGCACATCAAAACTATTTAGAACAACCAGAAACACAGCCCTAGTCTACAGCGCATTGTGCATCTGTTTCCATTTGTTGTATTTGATGTATTTGCACATTGAAACAGCATATAAAGTGTTTGTGGTCAGACAGGTGCAAAAGATCAAATGAGGACAGCTCTGTAAAAAAAACCCATCAGATTTCATGTTCGCGTGTGCGATAAACAAAGGCAGGTTTTGTTATTTAAAGGTGACTAAAAAGAGACACAGTAAAGTTATACCCAATAATTCCATGTATCCTGTTCACTCAGGGAGCCACTCAAAACAACATTGCTGAAGAGTCATACTCGGACAGCTTTATGAATTATGACGGGGTAGTTTAGTATCTGTAAAGTAGATTTTTAAAAAAGGTTTTAGGTTTTCTGGCACTATGAACAGATGGTGATCTAATATTTACAAACTAGTCTTGATGAAGTTGTTGAAAAAACTGCCGCAACTGACCCAAAAGACGTTTAAATGCACCATGTATGGACTAACTTTAAGTTTGACCTTTGGTTGGTTGATTGCTGTATATCTGATATTTCATTGCATTAGGATCTTGAGAGGTATCCCAGAATTAAAGCCAAGTAGTGTTGTAAACGAAAAACATGCACGAAAGAGCGTATTAGTATGTTTAAGAGCCAGATAATTACTGGAAAGACTTGGATGACAGCTTCAATACTGTTCAAGGTACCGATGTAAAGGAAAACTGAGAGAAGCGATTGACAGTTGATAAAGTCCTCTAAAGAAGTTCTGTAGAGGTCATAAGATGACATTTATAGTATTTATTTAAAGACATGATATGTCTTGGCTCAGAATACTAAACCTTTAACAGAACTGGCTAATGAGAGGAGCAGAGAAACTTCTCTGCAGAAAGCTTTTGACTTGAAGCGTCGGAGCAGAGACACCAACAAAGGCGTTATAGCTCGGTGATATGCAAAGAGCCGCTCTGAAGCCCCCTGAGATCTCCTGTTTTCAAAGAATCCTGTGGTGTCGTTCCCTGTCTCGCTCGAGTCTTCGACCCCTCGTAGAGCTATAGGATGCCTGCCCACATCCTCTCACTTTAAGACCCCCGCCAGGCCGTTCTACACCCTAACCTTTCATGTACACACAAAACAATCCACAGACAGCTCTGAGATGATTTAAGGGCTCATCGGTTTTAGTTCTAGGGAAAGTAAGACGTCTGAATAGTGAGTGCTCATTTCAGAGATAAGCAGGTATAGGTGCCCCAGAATGCAATGTAAATTCCTGTCAGTGGGACATATTACCTTTAATGTGCAGTAAAATACTTCAAATTTGGGTTTTGAGTATGATGTCAATTGCAAGGAACTCTCAAATACCTCCTTGACGTTTTCTAATGCAGGATACCTCCACAGGTTATTGCTGCCCATAAATGGCAAAGTCACGCCGAGAGGCTGTTGATCAAGATGAAATGGAAAGATGTGGGGGGGGAAAAAAGTCACTTTAGGCCTCTGTAAGGGCGATCGATTCACAGTCATTCTTAAATAAAGGATTCAGTGACAAATGGACAAAGTAGTCAATGCTGAAAATAATTGGGAGTTGCTGCCCTGGTAGATGAAGTCCAAAGCTGAATTTTTGCTGTCTTGTCGTGCGTCGTGTCTGTAACTGCCGATGATATTTAACTTGCATAGCGATCGGATCGTCACTTGAAACACAATGAAGACAGCCACTTTTTATCATCACTCCTAATCTTCAGTTGTTGTGCAGAACATCTTGTGTGTTATGAGGACATTTAGAAAGTACGCCTCAAATTATTCTTACGTTTGAATAATTTGAAGAATTCATATGACAAAAAATAAATGAACTGGGGAGGGCAGTTTCTTGAAAATTCATATTGAACTAAAAAAAAGTAACTATAGCTCACTATACTCAATATAGTTAAATAATTTGAGAATTGTATTCAGCCTGTTGAAATAATTGAGAATACTTTGTTTGACCATAAATGCCTCGTTCTCCTGCACAGATCTCACGGAGTACTCCTGTGGAGCTTTCTTGATGCATGAATAAAATGTGAGTGAATATTTAACAATAACCTACCGTGTTATCGATCGGGGTTTATGTTATTGACCTTTGGTCTGCAGTATACTTCATATTTAGACTCTACGTTGGTATTCCCTTTCCGTGCTTTGCAGTAAAGTGTAAAGCTGCTTCTGTAGAACTCCGCTGAGCTCTAGGTCATGCACCTGGGCAGAGACCACAGCACTGCAAACTGCTGCTCTGTGAATAGACCACTTTTTTATAGTTTGAGATGTGGTATAATGTCAGTTTACACCGCCACGTTTTCAGCTGTTTGTCATGATCCATATATGTATGTAATGTGTCCCGAACTGCATCAACAACTGAACATCTCTGAAATGACACAAACACAATGATTTGTACTTTTTAAGTGAACATAGTTCAGTTTTCCAGTTATGTTTCATGTACATTTCAAATTAAGTTATTTTTCCAGCACTGTGTGTGTGTGTGTGTGTGTGTGTGTGTGTGTGTGTGTGTGTGTGTGTGTGTGTGTGTGTGTGTGTGTGTGTGTGTGTGTGTGCGCGCGCGTGTGTGCGTGCATGCATGCAAGCCCCTTGGCTCCTATGTCACCCACTCTGATAGGCCCTGTGTGTGTCACATTGGGGTGTTACCTTACAGACTCAGAGCGCTGTCAGCTCAGTTCCTCCCATCATTACTCACAGATAACAGGAAAAGAAAAGTATCAGTACTGTCCTTCAGCTACCACTCAAAATACGCCCGGGCATACACATACTGGTGACCGGACAAAATGATCCCGCCACTGGCATGGACACTGTTGATAGTATCGTTGTGGACATCAGGTAAGACCTCTAAGTTTTAGCCTCTGGTATTCTCGACATCATAACTCAGTCAGGGCCCTGTAGTGATGGATTTATTGTTGTCTACTTAAACTCAAGCTTGTCTGATTAATTAACTCAACTTGTCTTCAGTCATGAAAGACAGTCCTAACCATAGTTTGTGTTGAAAGGCAAAATTTGTCTTTAATAAATGTTATTCTATCAGTAATTTAATAGAGGAGTCAGATAGAGTTTATACAGGCCGACTACAACGCTACAGTTCTTGGTTCCTGTGTTAAAACTGTAACGGTCAAACAGCCATGGAAGGCACTATCATTTTATCTCAGAACTGTACAATTACATTGGTACAAGGTATTGTTAGTTACATAATTACATCCATAGAACGTGTTCTATCTGGATTAAAGGTACAGTGGTGATTATTTTTATGAGGGTTTGTGTTCTGCGCTAGCTCTATATCAATGTCAAAGTTATAATGACATTTATTTTATGATTTTTTTTGTTATATTATAGCTCTATCAAGGCTTTCAGATTAATTGTATTTCTACTGTATTGCACAACTCATTGGATCTCGAACGTCATGCAATTTGTGCATTTGCACACAGAAAGTGAGCCTTAACGATCCTACACTGAGACCCTTTGAATTTCCACTTATCTGTACATATTACGTAAGACCAGTGATTGCAACAGGTATATGCTGGCATACCTGACTTAAAAACACACAAAATAGGCATTGGAGCTGATTCTAAAACGAGATAAAATAGTTCTTCCAATGAAGGCACCTCTTAAACATTGCATAAATGCTAAATCAGTGCCACATAGCAATTTCAAAATGTCACCTTCACAGAATTTGAAACATGTTCAAGACGTTTCTTCATGGTTTGGCTTGATTTCCATTCTTGCAATACCTTTGGTGATAGTTGTCGAGTTTCTTTACTAAACTTTCAGTTATGTACTTTACACTGCGTTGTTGCAAGCATGATTACGTGTATGTTCAACTAAATGTTATTTATATAGGTTAGTTATCTCTTTCCATGTAGAGTAGGTCTAGGCCATATTCATGCTTTATATTATTTACAGAGACCCAAGAATTCCTTTTGCTTTAAAATAATTTAAGTATAAGAGACTGCACGTGTACTGTGGCTTAATGCTGTTCCTCAAGCATGTTATCTACAGACACCAAAACAAGACTGAGTAATCCTTTTTGGTAGTTTGGGTGTTTTACTTTGTTATATTGTTTTAGAGTACATACTGAGAGTCTTCCGTAGTTTATGTCTGTTGAAATCTCAAAATGTCCCTCTATTTCCATTCTAGGTTCGAGCGAGATACTGCAACAAGAAACCATCAAGGTTCTTTACCCTAAAATCAACAGCACAGAGAATCTTGAATGTGAATGCAACAGCTCCTTTGACTCTGTCTACTGGTTTCGCAGTATTTCCAAGTACAACAGAATGCAGTACATTGGCAAGTGCAACAACGCTGACCGTGATGGCTATGGGACTGGTGTGGACGAAGCACGGTTCAAAATAAGCAGGAAGAGCGGTTATTTGTTTTCGCTACGAATAAGCGATGTGACAGAAGAAGACACAGGGATTTATTCTTGTGTTCTTCAGGGCAGAAAAATCAATATGGAAATATGGAAGCCTGGGATTCTTCTTCAGCCAGGAGGTCTGTATGCTGAAATCTCAGGTGTTCACGCCTGTTAAATATCAAGCGGCAATGAGAGCTTCGGTTCATTTATTAGAATTCAGGTTGCGGATGGAGGAGTAAATTACTTAAGGATTTTGATTCCTGATCTAAACCAAAGTTTTCGCATCCCAATCCGGTGTATTATGGCAACACTAACATATTAAAATGTACTTGTACAAGGAAGGCTGATGAATTATAGGCCCCTACATACCATGCAACTTCAGCGTCCAGTTTGAGTTCATACAGGGCTCTTATAACTTCCTCTCTTCTCTTCTGTTTTCTTTCGCAGTATAACTCTTTGCTTACTAATAAAATCAAAGTGATAACAGTTTAATTTAATGTGACTATTATTAGTGCTGACTCCAAAATTTCTGCTATCAGTCTTCTTATTGTTTATAAGTGTATCTTACATGGGTGCGGCAGTCTAATATGATCATATAGAGTTAGTGGACGCTCTTTGTAGCACTCAATACAGTTTCTGTTGTTACTTTGTTGAAAGATGTATGCATGTACCAGATAGACATAATAGGTATTATATAGTTTCAATGTTACTTCGAATTCTTTTTGACTGGCTGGTGGTGCCTGCGAAATAAATGGAAACTCAATGTAACTCAATGTAGAGTACTATAAAAAAAGTAAAAAGTTTCCAGATCATGCATTTAAAGACCATTACTTAGTTATAATAGGTAAACTTATTGTACTGTATAGATAACTACACTAAATTTATTCATTGCATACTAAAGTGGCACTCTATTCGAGACATATGCAGATAAACAACATACATTACGGATTTGTGGAGAGAATTTGTTGATAAGATTGTCTTCAGGGTAATTTTTTATGATGGGAAAATCGAGACAGGCCAGAAATTGCTGGGTGGTACTTTAATCTCTCCTTAAAACATTCTGGTTTCACTGCTGTTAAATTTTTTGCTTTTCTTTATTTGATCTTTATCTTACAGTGACCCCTCCAACCTTACCGCCGAAGATCCAAAAACCCAAACCACCAACCAAGTCACGCTGTACCTGCTCTAAGAAGAAGTCTTCACAAGGTAAGTTAATAAGGAAAAAGAGCACTTCTATGCATGTCTGTGACAGTACGTACTTTGTCTGATGCTCTGCTGCTTGCCAATGTTACTCCATGTGTGTCTCATAATGTATAAGCACTTTTATCTGTAGATAAATGTTTTGTAACCGGTATAAATCCTGTGCGCTGTACCAGTTTGAGATGGTGTAAATGCAATAGAAGTTATGCTTTGTACAGACAATGAAATAACAGGACATACGGAAAGAACTGACCATCCAATAATTAATTTTATCACCTGGCTATAATGCAACAACCGAAATACATTTCAGTTAAACCATGTACCGTATATATTTTGTGTTTGCTCCAGGTGGCTGCGACTCCCCGATTCTATGGTCATTGGTTGGACTTATGGCGACGCTGGCTCTAGCTCTCGTCTGCACACTGTACTATTTCAGCCGTGAGTAGTCTTCAAGTTTAATGCGCTCAGGCAGGGAAAGACATTCGTACCAAGTGATGCAGCAAATAATGTTACGAAATGGTTCTCAAAATATTCACACATCTTTGAACTCTTCAGTGTTTGATTAAAAAGAATGTTTTATTGTACCGTACCTCTGGAGTGTCTCATTTTGTTGAAACATTTATTTGCTTACAGGGCTACCCAAAAAATGTCGACATCACTTTGTGAAGTAAGTTGATTATACTATACCATAACTAATACTAGATACTATAAATGGGGGAAAATGTTCTTGTCCCAAGAACGTTTCTGGATTCTTCTTTTGCTTTTGCAAAATTAAACTAGTAATTCACTGACAGTTTGCTTTTCTTTTAAGGAAGCGGTAGATGACCTAAAGCACTTCATATACAGCTCATGTCGAACTCAAAGTATGTACTTTTTGTGTAATTTTCCATATTTGAATATCAAACATTAATTCAATGTGTAGTTTAAGTAAAAGTGCCACAATATGTGCTTATATGAAAGGTTATGGCTATGCTGTATGATAACACTTGCTTTTGTGATTGCAGTGACTGAAGTATTTCACTTGTTCCAACATCCAGTGGACCATGAGAGACACGATTCACCCTGAAGACCTGTTCTGCTAACAACATGTCATCTTTATTTACACTGAAATGTGCACTCAGTTTTCAACAGCAGCAAACATGTAACATATTGTGATATACTGACTGGCTTTTGACAGCTCCAGAGCTCCACCATCTGTGCTGTACAAGCGCTTTAACTTTTCCTCCAGATTAGTTTGGTTTTCTCAATAATCAATATGCAGACGACACCATCATTTATTTGGGTGTTTTTTTGTTTGTTTTTTAAAGTTTGTGATCTATAGCTTTGGATTTTAGATTATTATTGAACAAAACAGGGCAGTATTTTTTTCTCACAGCCAAAACTAATCTGTTTGTTAACATACAAAATGCATATATAAACATAAATATGAAATCTAGTGTTTTCCCATTTTCTTTTTGCTCTCTTCTGTATTTATTTGTACCTTTGTGTCTTCATTTCAAAGACATACCTATTTTGAAGACAACAGCACTGTCAAGTTGATTTTTATGCTTTGATAATTCTGTTAAATCAATAAAATTGTATATTTTGAATCATTTGAAGTGGCGCGTCTTCTTTTTATAGGTGATACGAGTCATTAAAAGCATCTATAAACACATTTTCTAATGATTTCTTATTATTTCCTTATCTTATTATTAACGATTCAGTTATCCAAAGATTAGCGATGCTAAGGGTTTGACGGTTGCTCAAGGGCACTTTTGGGACAGCAGGAATAATATGGCTATAACTGAGCAGCCGATGTATGTACATAATGTACATATGTATGGCCTGTATGTGTCTTGTTATGACCTAGTGCACACCAAGACATCCTATGTTTCAAAATGCCTGTGGTGTTGTGTTGTACATCTAAAAGATTTCTGTGCATGGAAGAAATGAGGTTTGGAAGTGGGCGTTGTACATCCATTGTCAATATTGTGCTTTGCGGAAGTTGAGTAGGTGAGTGATGGGTTTGGTTTCTTGCTTTACCTTTGATGCGTAAACTTGCATCACATTCAGTTTCTGTTGAACTGCCTCCAGTATGTACCAACAAGCTTTATTGTTAGAAACTTAAATTACAGGCTACAAAGTCTGTATGTCTCTCTCTCTCTCTCTCTCTCTCTCTCTCTCACACACACACACACACACACACACACACACACACACACAAAAACAAGAGTAACACACAAGCACACCTGTGCAACTGAGTTTAAAGAAATGCCTGAGCTGGTGGTTGTTCGGGTCTCAGGGAGTGTGCGCGGACCCTTTCCTGTGTGCTGGAGAGAGAGAGCAGCGTTCACTGAGATGCTATCGCTTCGCTTTGAGCTCTTCATCTAGTCTCTGAAACAAAAAGACCACAAAAATACCACAGACCGAAACCACAAGCACTGACATAGACACAGACAGAAACAGAGAGAGAGAGACAGAAGGAACGTTACAGTTTTGAAATGAGAATACAATAAGAAAAAAAAAAAAAAACGTTAATGAAAACTGAAAAAAGGCAGCTTCCTGTTTGAGCGTGTTTTATTGCGTATTCTATAATACAGTTCCTTTACCAACTGCATGTAAATACAGTGAATGACTATTACTACATATTATAAATACATACAGTACATGTATGTGTGCATGTGTGTGTTTGTATGTGTGGGTGGGGTGGGGGTGTTTATTAATTTATCAATCATATATCATATATATAGAACTGCACAAGGCTAGATTTGTTAAATACCATAAACATTTAATTAAAAAATAAAATTAAACAAGTACTGGTAACTGTAACTGTAACTGTTACTAACAAAGTACACCAAGATTGTATTTAGTTTATTCAGTTTAATATGAACAGTCACACTAGTTGGGTTGACAAAGTTATTGAAACACTTCCCAATATAAATTAAGAATGCAGTTGACCAGCACAACAAAAGACAGCCTCGAAAAGATGATAAAGTTGAATGGAAATGTCTTTATGATAGTTAACTTTATGATAGAAAACGGAATATGAAAAGCTTTATGGTGGAAGAATTTAATGCTCTCTTGTACAAAAATGTTTTAGTTTCACTTAGGTCTACCTAATAAACTGCGCACACAGTATATTATTATCATTTTGTGTCGATGCTTGATGAATTGTTTCACATTCATCGGCTCCAGGAAGTTACAGACGTTTAGTAGGACATCTGACACACAGGATTGATTTCTTCTGTTCTTGATTACAAACAGTGTGTATTCCAAACACAAGACACTGTACGAATGAAACAAACAAAAAAATACACTCTGTAAACCATCTGTGTGTGTGCCATCCTCTGCCATCTTCTGATAAACATATATCGCACACTGATGTACACGCTACAGTGTGTTAGTACTAGTATTAGTGTTTAAAATGTAACACGTGTAGCAACCTAGACTGATTCAATTCATAGTTACAGTAGCTGAGGACGTAATGGCTTCTATAAAGATCTCTTGTAATTTTAACTCCAGTCACTATTTCAAAATTTAGTTTGTTTCAGTCTCTTCATATTGCAGAGTAGAATAATTGCATGTAACTACATTTTACTGTCTAAATAATTCAAAGGACTTTTGAATTATTTATGCAGAACACCACTGATAATAAATAGTTAACATATGAAATGTGGGACTTATATGTATATATATAAAACATATTATACCATATGTATGCTGAATCACCATGATTAGTTCTGTAAAACACAGCAGTTTAATATTTAAATCCATGAGACTTAAATGATGCAACAAGAATACATACCAGCAGATCAGTCAGGTGGTAAAAATGTCTGATTCCAAATACATAAATGTAAAGCAGCAGTCTTAAATCATGCCGAATGGCTAAAAATAGGCTAAGCAGACAACCTGTTGTGTAAAACATCAGCTTATTCTAACAGGATCAACTATCTTAAGACAGTGAGGCTTTTTAAATTTTAGTCTGATTTATCACACATGACCTAATTTAACAATCAAAGTCACACGATGAGTCCTCTGTTCACACCATATTCACATACGAGAGAACAGTGAAGTTTTTCACCTCTTCTATGTTACATTTTATACATTAAAAAGCACTTCCAGCAAAAGCCAAAACAGTCAGAAAATATTTTCCAAAATTCCACCTATATAGTCCTGACAGGAAGTCTCAGTGACATAAGAAATGATGAGCAAACATATATTTGTATACAGACATCTGTACATGTACAATTCCTCCATTTCCTTACTTACTCCTCTTGTTGCTCTTGGTTTTCTTTTCATAACCTTGTATCCTATAATGCCTGGAAACTGGAACTGGTGAACAAACAACAGGTACCACTGCTGATTTACTGGTATTGATAGTTTACTTCTATTTTCAGGATGTAAGGACGCCTCTTCTGACTGCATTTGAATGTCAAGCTATCCTACTGTATAGGTTACTCTCTTTCTCGCTGGCTTCCCCTGGTCACCCACTAGATACAGACACACACAGCTGTTAGTTTCAGGTTGGAGACCCCCTTGTGTGACTAAGATAGGGAAGCCCATGCAGGTGTGTTTTGCGAGTGACTCATCCCTGAAACAGAGATATGGAAAGGTGAAGTGGGCTAACAGAGCATTTTGACTGGGTCTCCCTTTTAACTCAAAGCATCAACAGAATCCCCTATTTGTATCCATTTTCCATCACGGTTTCACTCAATAACTGTCAAAGTAATCTATGAAAAACAAGAAAGCAAGTTAGGTCCATAATAAGCATCTGCATTTTGAGGAATTAGCATGACAGGGTAAAGAAAAAGCTCCAAAGCACGGGCTAATAAAACTAAATAATGTATCAATGCTCTCTCCCTGTTTGTTTCTCTCTGTCTCTGTTTGTCTCTCTCCTCCCACCCATGGAACTGATAAATCGCCCACAAGAGAGCAAAATGTCAGCACTTGTTGCCCATTACTAAATCGGTGCATTTACTTTCCAGCACTGAACAGGAAATAGAACAGGGCCTGGGTTACGTCACAGCTGCTGAGGCTCTCTCAGTTGATCAGAAGAAAGTTTCACTTCCTACACAAGAAGGTATGCTAGTTATTGCTGAGATAGACGCTATGTCTTTTGTTGTTGTAACTTTGACGTTAATGGAAAATTGCGGCATTACGACCCGGGTCATTTTTGGGCCCTGTGCTCCTGCCAAGCTTCTGAGTACAGCTTACAGCTGGGTTGTAAAAACTTAAAGATACGTCTCTTAAATCTGGGGACGTGCAAGAGAGAGATTTTCAATCATCAAGATTAAAGCAGCAGAGATTCAGTTTGGCCTGATTACCAAAACTCTGGATCCTGCTTTTGTCTGGTGCATGCCCATGTCTTTCAAACTCCACAACCTAAGCTTATGACACAGGTTTTTTGCTAAAAACAAGCCAAAATGATTTCATTTCTGACAACCCTGATGACATCATCAGGGTTGCCCAGTGACTTCCCTCACTGTAAAAGCAAACCACAGAAAATATTTGAGACATTACTGCTTCTCTGCAGTTTGTGGACTCCAGGCATGCTGCTTTTCAAGCCACACCCCAACCGCTTATGTCACAGGAGGTGTTTCCTGTTAGCTTTTCTTCAGCCTCCAAAGGTAAAACACCTGCTGTGACATCATTGATTAGGGTGTGACCAGTCGCACAACCACTTTAAAGTTTCAGATGTCGCTAAGCATAGCAGCAGCAGCAAGTTTTGTGACTCACGATCCATGATTCACCGTTTAAACAATGGCAGAGCTGTAAATCCTGCTTTTGCTGCCATCTAGCGGTTTACATTTTCACTTCGCTGCAGTGATGTAACGCTGCATGACATCACACTGTTGTAATATGTGTTGGGAGTGGTTTGCCGAGCAACACAGATGCACATTTTAAATTTAGCACACCTTTGTTGTGTTTTCAATCTTTGAGGTGATGCTACATGACAAGTTTATATTTCAGTGACGCCTATCTGAGTGATGGAATCAGAATAACTAGACTCTTAAGCAGTGGTGGGATGTACATGTATCCAAGTACTTGTATTAAGTACAATTTTGAATGTACAACTTTTACTTGAAAAACTTAGTTACTTTAAAAGTACTTTTTCCACCATTGCTCTCAACTACTTACTGCTGAACAAACAACACAAATACAATCTGTAATCCCATCACAGACTGACCCAGTATGTGACTAAAACATCACACAAACAAAGATTCAAATTGAAATGTACTATTATTTTATGGTAACATACAATATATGGAAGGAACGTTCAAGTGACCCTTCAATAAGGAAGACTGGATTCGAAGTATCAAAGTTTAAGTTCAATTTATTATTTGTATACAAGAAGGAGCATTTAACTGTGTAACACACAGAAGAGGTCACAGAGAAAAAGGCTCCCCGAAGAGCCTTGACAGTTAGTTTTAATACACTCTGAAATAGGCTGTCCCAGACGCATCTCCATAGATAACATCATAATGTCTTTTTCAGTTCTCTAATCAGTAGCCAGCAGAAGGTCCCCTCGTCTAAAGGACATCCCCCTGACCTGTTTCCGATCCTTGTTCTGTTCTGAACTTCCTCCACCTATACATACGGTTGAACTTTACCTCCCCCTGCCAACCTCAGCAAAAACATTATTAAAAGGAAGTGCTCACAAGACATCTCAGAAACAGGAACACACACACTTTATATGATTTAAAACACCCGAACCCCAGTATAATTTTTATAACACTGATAAGTATCAGTTGAAAAAGCATTGTGTGAAGTGTTCTGGGTGTAAGTAAAAGAAATAGCACAGAAAAAGTAAGTAGATCCCCAGACAGAAGAGTAAATTGTGTTAACAAAGAGAAAAGAAACAGGCTGTCCCAGCAGGTGCTCAGGTGTAGACACTTTCCTGATGTCCTACCACACTCTGCCTTTCGTCTTCTAAACCAGGAAAATCAAAACCACACACAACACCAGGCAGAGATGGAGGCGTGCCAGAGTAAATATAAAGTATTTCTGCAGACAGAATATGACATCAGTGCGCATTGTTTTGCACATACTGCGTTGTTAACTTTTCCTGGTATCGCTTTTGTGTAATATTGCTTGCACTTTTTTTAAATTTTAGAATTCAGTTTCATATCAGGGATGGTGAACTTGTGCTATGAGTCTCATTAGACCTCTTGACCATGACATGAAACCCCTATACTTGACTTTTAACTCAGTTCAGAGCCATTCGGGTGCAGCTAAAATAAGTCATTTCACTTAGAAGGTGAAATAATATTTTGGAATTCCAAAGGACATTAGGGCTGCAACTAATGGTCATTTCCATTATTGATTAATCTGCAGATCATTTTCTTGGTTAATCAGTGGTCAAAATGTGCTGATCACTGTTTCCCAAAGGTCATAGCGACATCCCTAAAATGAACTTATCGATTAATCTAATTAATGACTAATCGTTGGGGCCCTTAAGGATTTTATCAATCCTTTCACGGCTGCTTTTATTATGCAAGAAAACACAGGTCGAAGGTCAAAAGTGAAGTCAACTACAGAGCAATTGGCCAGCTGCTGGCAGGGACTCTTTCTCCAGGGGACTTTAGCAGGACATATTTTTGCCCACGCTGGGAATAAAGATGAGTCTCCTCTTGAAAGTCACAATTTGATTTGTGCAGAAACAGTGTTGAGCTGTGTCAGCAGAGAGTGGGCTGCCCTGCAGACTTAACATGTGCTGATCATGCAGTTTTTAGAATTCCTACTCCGACCTCTTCAGCCTACATACTACAAACACTGCTACATTTCCGTGTCAGTATCTGGGGAGTGAAGTGCTGTTCAATGCATCAAGCCAGAGGCAGAGGAGTAAAGTGAAGATGGGTGGGCTCCGCTTCAAACATTTTGCAGACCACGATCATGCTGCAGGAGGTCTCTGCAACACCCTGCTGCAATGATCTCATTTGACAGAGCAGAGAAGAAGGTTACAGGTGGGGCGTGGTTTGCCGCCTGACTGAATTATCTCCTAGCAAGCTTCAGAAAACACCACAAAGACGTGTTTGGGGGCTATTGTCATCTGCAAGATAAAAAAAAATGGACCAAAAGTGGATTCATATTCTGGTGATTCTGGTATTTTGTCAAAGTAAGTAAATATCACTGATAACCGAATTTATTACTTTAAAGCTTTAAAGTGTTCACTGGTCTGTTTGCTTGTCAGTGGTGAATAATATTACTGCTCTTATTCTATTATGTGTTTTAGAAATGACTGCAGGAGATGTTGACAGGAGAACCATAAAAGAGGGGCAGCCGGTTGATATGAAATGTGAAATTAAAGGCATGGGCACTCTGATCGTCTGGTTTCGAGTTCTGGACAAATCTGGCATGGAATTCATTGCCTCTTTCACCAATAATGGCTACAAAAAGGATACTCACAACACCCCTTCCTCCAAATTCATTTTCACAAAAAGCTCACAACATATTGTAACACTGGAGTCATTCAGCAGAGATAAGGACAGTGGTATTTACAGCTGTGCGTCTCTTCTCAGGGGTGTTGAATTGAAATTCGGGCCAATAATTCAGCTGGTCGGAGGTGAGTTTTGTTTTATAATATTGGTCTAATAATGACAGGATGGATGCTGTTCAGTCACACTTTGATCACATCGCATTTTCATTGTCTCTCAAGAAAAAGTCGAGGTCGCACCACCCATCATCGCCACCACCACCAAACAAGATCTATGCACAACAGCCACGACATGTGCCTGTGACAACAATACCAAGAAAGGTAAATGTTACAAATGACAACTGTGTGTCTGATTAGCTTCACATTTATGTTGTTATAAAGAGAAACAGATGGTAAATGAGCACATGCTTTGCAGATCCTTCTGGGCCTTCTGTGTCTTGTACTCCACTCATACTGTGGCCACTGGTCGGTGGCTGTGGCCTTCTTCTTCTACTCCTCGTCACAACCACCTTGTACTGCAATAGTGAGTTCATCTGAAAAATAACAGCCTTCATGTAGCCAGTTAACGCTATTTTTTATTATGTTTCATATGCAGTCAATCATTTAGAATTTAATAATGCTGTTTTTCAGCTTCTCTTTATTTAAACTTGGATGATTTGTTTTTTTTTTATAATAATACATTTATGTGTTTCAAGTTTTTTAATGAAACTTTTTGTTTTGCTGTAGAAATAAGGACAACAAGATGCCCACACCATTACAAAAGAAAGTAAGTGATTTATTTTTCATCTTTCCATTTAGGGCTGTTGCCAGAATTTTACCAACAGCGTTGTTGTCAAGACAAGGACTGGGCAGTATATACCGTGCTTAGGTAGCTAACATGTGGCTCATATTTGCCATAAGAGACTCGTGCCTCGCAGCCTACTCAGTAAGCGTCAGTAAGCAGATGAGAAATGAGTCAAGTTATTGATGTCAATTGAAGCAAATTTCACCTATTTCATATTGATTTTTTTTTTTTTTTAAATGACCCGCTTCATAAAATACTGAGTTTAGTTTGTTGGAAGAACTCTGCAGCTGTCTACAGTCTTTTTGTTAAACCTCGACCTAACCTCTCATGCCCTCTTTAGTTTTCTGTGCCACGCAGGTGTTTGCTCCGTAAGCGTGGAACAACTTTTTAAAGTGTAAAAGTAATTTTCTAAAATATGAATCTAAAGTAAATTATCAAACTGTGGCAAGACAAACTAGACATTATTAAGTGAAAAAAAAAAAAAACTGGTGATATCCCCGCAGCTGTAGTCTTGACTGGTCTTGAAATAAAGTCCCGAATCTCTCAAGACTGTACAAGGCAAATGCAGTCGATTCCAAGACGAGACCAAGAACCTTCAAAAAGTGGTGTTGAAACTGATCTCAAGACCTAAACCAGTCTACAGTACTACCAGTACTACAACACTGATTACCAAGGACATATTAGTCCAAGTTCTTCCACCCCAGCCCTGACCTCAGAATCAAAGTACATTATTTTTTGAATCATTCAATCTTTTAAATTTATTCAGTTAGCTATACTGTGAAGTTTTCACCAGGTGTTAATTAAATAAGCAGCTATTTCAAGGAAAACAGTTCTGTGCTATGTATCCATTTCCCCATAATTAGCAAAATTACTTAGTTCATCACAGTACTCTCTTATTAGGTAATTAAAGCTCAGTAGACTAAGGAATCATTTTATTTCTAAATACTGTTTCAAAGTCCTTTCCATGCTGCCAGCAATATAATAAAGCTGGAGAAAGACGTACTTCTTTATTTAAATATTAAATGTACTCTTAGGTTTTCACATGAAAACGTATCCAGTCTAAAAAACAGTGAAATAAGCTCTAAACTACTCATCACACATCAGAGTTTATTATGATTTCTCTGAGGTTCCTAAAACACACAGATTCGCTCAGTGCAAGTTATTGACATATTCTCATTATTTTGATGAAGATGATTTTTATTGTTGTTGTTGTTATTATTAAATATGATTGTTATTATTATTATTAAATATCTCGTTTATCTCATATAGACCGCGGAACATGGCTCCTGGAAAACAAGTGCCGGCCAACAGACCCGTTTAATCCGAATGCTGCCATTTCACGGACGTTTCTTTAAACTGCAGTCATCTTACAGCCTCGTTTCTAGTCGCAGAAATCATTTTCCTCTTATTTCCATTTTAACTCCATTTATGCAAAAAAAATAAATTAAAATAAAATAAAATAAAAATCAGTATTGTTAAAAGTGGATTCAACATGAAATCCTTTCAAAGCGCTTCATTATCATTTAGCTGCGCACTGTTATAGTCAGACTGTACCCTTTAATGAAATAATGCGTTGTGAAATGTCTGTTCATCCAAATCCCAAATGAATGTTGATTATAAGAGCGCTGAAAGCCTGAGAATATTAGAATTAAATTAAGCACACTTTATTCGATTCATGTTTTTTTATTATTATTGGAGATTGTGCAAAATTGTATATAATTATTTTGCTTGTGTGTAAATTTCATTTTCATATATGAGATGTACTTTTCACTGTATTTGGATTTTTACTTCTTGCTGTACTGTCCTTCAGTTTTTGTGATTTCAACTTTTTACGCACCTCCGGAGTGACCATAGAGGGAAAACATATTTAGGCTATGTTTTATAATATTAAGAAAATGTGTTAATAAAACGTTTCTAAAACATTCCGTGATTCGGTTGTCTGTGGATCTATCATGCTAAACGTGAGTTAGTTTTGGTGCGGGAGGAAATGCTGTTAGCACTATTTAAAAGAAGTGCGTCATGGCAAATCATTCACGTGTAACAATGTGAGTGCGATCACACAGAGAGTTTTCTGCGTTAGTGCTAAAACATGCCATAACCCACACCGCCCCCAAGACGGTTTTCGTTGTCAGTTGTAGTGTGGGATTGTGATGGGAGCTGAATGTCAAAGATACAGTAAATACCCATGAATGGTGAATGGAGAGGACGCACACGTAGACTACTACGTCAGAAATCGTCGTTGTTTGCATCCATCCACATCATTTTACGCACTGATAGAAATCAGCTGCCAAATGTGCCCCACTGTAACTAATCTATGAAAACCAAATTGGCAAAAATCCTTCACCAAATGAGCCTACGTTAAACACACAGGCTGCCAACAGTTGTGCGTCTTTACGCACGGCGGTACTTGGATTAAGTGCGTGTTCATAGCATATCTGCGTCCAGCGCAGTCTTTATTATAGTGAAAAACTCGATGTTAAGATTAGATTCATTTTATAGTTACTAAAGCTTAATTGTCAGAGTGCAGTTTGAGCACTTTGTAGCTCGCTGCATCCGCGTGTAAGAATATGGTCCATAACATGGGTCCACAAAGGTGCACTTCATGCAGGGGAGAAAGGCTGGTCTGCCGTGCTCTGCACATTTAACTCGTGCTTTGAGTTCTCATATTGTAAAACGTGGCCACTATATATTTCCTTTCTCTTTATGGGCACTCAGCTGCCTCAGCTGGAAATAAATAATCACACTTTAGAAAATGATCAGGCAGGAGGATAACTTAGAATGCTGAAAATAATTTATTCACTCTATATTTTTTTTTTCCTTTTAAAAAGTTTGTCTGAATTATGAGGAACAAATATGAGAAAGGTTTTGTTTTGTAAAATCGTGTGTACAGTATTTTAGAATCATCACACTGTCTTGAATTTCATAACTAAATAAAGTACAATACCAGTCAGACAAGCCTCCCCTCTTTGCTGAAGTGAACCTTTCTTTGTCTTCATGTTTCTTATTTTTAGGGCCCGAGCACGCACTGTGTGCGAGGCCCTATTGTTTTTCAAATGTTTATTATTAGGGCCCGAGCACGCACTGTGTGCGAGGCCCTATTGTTTTTCAAATGTTTATTATTTTTATTTTCTTTCTTTTTCTTCCTAAAGTAAAATCGCATTTTCGACTGCCTATATGTACTCGAAAAGTTACGAAAATTTGCCTACCCCCCCAAAGTCGGGTGTAAAATTACATATTTTGGGGGTCTCGGACATGGACGAACAAAATTGGCTCTACAGCGCCACCTACGTTTCGGTTTTCGGAGGAGCCCCGGACACGGTTTCATCCACGTGTACGAAATTTAGCGGGATTATGTAACATACCGAGACGCACAAAAAAGTCTCTTGGTGACCCGGGCTACGGCGAAGCGTATGGCGGGCAATTTGTTTCAAAGTTGGCGTTTTCGTGTTTTTGGGGTCATTTTCAGGGGTTGGATTTGAACGAACTCCTCCTAGGGCTCTCATCCGATCTGTTTGAAATTTGGCGTGGGTGTTCTTGAGGCCTCGACCATGAAAACTTATCAAAATCGTGAGGTTCAGATTTACTGCGTCAGAGGGGCGGGGCCACGAAATTTGGCGTTTTGGCGTGAAATTTCGACGTGCTATAACTTTGCCAAAAATACTCCAACCTTCATCAACTTCTGATATATAATCACAGTCTGGCCTAGAATACATTTCCATAAAAATATTTGGAGATTTTCACAGCGCCTCCTAGTGGCGACAGAAAAGACCACTTTTAGGAAATGACGTCCAGCTCGGAAAATATTGACCATATCCACCTCAAATTAGTTGGAGATGTTGTCAAGGCCTTGGGGTTGACATCTGAGAAAGAATTTCAACTTGACATCAGAGGAAGTGGCCGTGACGGCGCGCGCGAATATCAACGTTTCGCTATGACTGTAAATGTTGCTCTAACTTACGTGTACGTGGTCTGACCTGCCCCAAATTTCAATGCATTGATGAGATTTCGGCCCTGAACACATCTGCATTTGAATTTTTGCGATGAGCAATAGCGCCACCTAGATACATTTAACGAGGCAGGCCTGCCACAGCGTTTCACCTACCTGCCTGAAATTTGGCATACACGTGCACCATCACAAGGGCTACAAAAAGTCTCTTTGGGCTCGACTGCCCGATGTAAAACGGCTCTATAGCGCCCCCTTGAATTTTTCTTTCAGGCAGCCCCGCCACATTTTTGGACACAGAGTTATGAAACCTTAGCCAAATTGTAGAACATGGCAAGACCTACAAAAAAGTCTCTTGGAGCAATGGGCTAAAATTGACAGGAAGCGAGATATTTAAGAATGAAAATCACCATTTTAGTGCATCGTTCTGTTTGACAAGGGGTCCTATTTGAACGAACTCCTCCTAGGGATTTTGTCCAATTGACTTCAAACTTGGTAGTAGTTCATATAGACTTCCTGAGTAAAAGTTATCAAAATTACGAATTTTGATGAAAGAGTGTGGGCGTGGCGCTCCGTCAGATTTGACCTTGTCCCGATTCTGGCTAATGTGTGTGTTCGATTGAGCGAAATGCTTTGAAAGCGGTTTCGCGCGTCTTCCGACTGGTGCCTTCCGACGTGCCAGCCGTCGAGTTGCGTGGGAGTGCGAGGGCCCGTTCAACGCTGCTTGCAGCTTTAATTTTTAGGGCCCGAGCACGCACTGTGTGCGAGGCCCTATTGTTTTTCAAATGTTTATTATTTTTAGGGCCCGAGCACGCACTGTGTGCGAGGCCCTATTGTATTTCAAATGTTTATTATTTTTTTTTTTTTTTTTTTAGGGCCCGAGCACGCACTGTGTGCGAGGCCCTATTGCATTTCAAATGTTTATTATTTTTATTTTTATTATTATTATTTTTATTTTTTTTATTTTTTTTCCTAAAGTAAATTCGCATTTTCGACTGCCTATATGTACTCGAAAAGTTGCGAAATTTTGCCTACCCCCCCAAAGTGGGGCGTAAAATTACGTATTTTGGGGGTCTCACACATGGACGAACAAAAACAGCTCTACGGCGCCACCTACGTTTCGGTTGTCGGGGGAGCCCCTCGACACGATTTCATCCACGTGTACGAAATTTAGCGGGAGTATGTAACATCCCAGGCAGCACAAAAAAGTCTCTTGGTGACCCGGGCTACGGCGAAGCGTACGGCGGGCACTTTGTTTCAAAGTTGGCGTTTTCGTGTTTTTGGGGTCATTTTCAGGGGTCGTATTTGAACAAACTCCTCCTACAGCTTTCATCCTATCTGTTTGAAACTTGGTGTGTTTGTTCTTAAGGCCTTAACCATGAAAAGTTATCAAAATCGTGAGGTTCAGATTTACTGCGTCAGAGGGGCGGGGCCACGAAATTTGGCGTTTTGGCGTGAAATTTCAACGTGCTATAACTTTGCCAAAAATACTCCAACCTTCATCAAACTTCTGATATATAATCACAGTCTGGCGTAGAATACATTTCCATAAAAATATTTGGAGATTTTTACAGCGCCTCCTACTGGCGACAGAAAAGACCACTTTTACGAAATGACGTCCAGCTCGCAAAATATTGACCATATCCACCTCAAATTAGTTGGAGATGTTGTCAAGGCCTTGGTCTTGACATCTGAGAAAGAATTTCAACGTTAGATCAAAGGGCGTAGCCGTGACGGCGCGTCAAAGTCAAGCGTGCCGATTTTTTCGATGAAAAATGGAACTCCATTGACTTTTTGGCTGTCTTTCAGGCAAAAGTGTTGGGCTTTCAGATACTTTGTCAGAGCTGTCTGAAACTTCTTGTGGTAATTAAGAGCAATATTATGCAAAATTCGGCTGCATAATTAATTAGGGGGCGGGGCGAAACCGCTCTATAGCGCCCCCTTGAATTTTTCTTTCAGGCAGCCCCGCCACAGTTTTATACATAAAATTATGAAACCTTAGCCCAATTGCAGATGAAGACATGACCTACAAAAAAGTCTCTTGGAGACATGGGCTACAATTAACAGGAAGCGAGATATTTAGTCATGAAAATCACCATTTTTGCTGTTTTGGCCGGTTGAGAAGGGATCATATTTGAACGAACTCCTCCCAGGGATTTTGTCCAATTGACTTCAAACTTGGTAGTTACGTTCATATAGACTTCCTGACTAAAAGTTATCAAAATCATGAGTTTCGATGAAACGCCGTGGCCGTGGCACTCCGTCAAAATAGACCCTTTAATACGACCTCCAAACTCCATTTGCTTTTTGGCTGTTTTATACGGCAAAGGCGTTGTTGCTTTCATATATTTCGTCAGACCTGTCTGAAACTTCTTGTGGTTGTTAAGACCGATATTATGCATCTTTCGGCTGCATAAAAAACCTAGGGGCGGGGGGGAACTTTTTCCCACAGCGCCCCCTTGAACTTTTCTTTCAGGCAGCCCCGCCACAGTTTTAGACACAGAGTGATGAAACCTCATCTGAATTGTAGAGCATGGCAAGACGTACAAAAAAGTCTCTTGGAGCAATGGCCTAAAATGAACAGTAAGCGAGATATTTGAGGATGAAAATCACCATTATTTGGGCCCGAGCAAGAAACCATTGTTTTTCGTTTGGACGTTTTCTTCTCCTAAATGAATCGCATTTTCGACGGCCTATATGTACTCGAAAAGTTGCGAAAATTTGCCTACCCCCCCAAAGTCGGGCGTAAAATTACGTATTTTGGGGGCCTCGCACGTGGACGTATAAAAATGGCTCTACGGCGCCACCTACGTTTCAGTTGTCGGAGGAGCCCCTCGACACGCTTTGATCCGCGTGTACGAAATTTAGCGGGAGTATGTAAAGTACTGAGACGCACAAAAAAGCCTCTTGGTGACCCGGGCTATCGCCAAGCGTACGGCGTGCACTTTGTTTCAAAGTTGGCGTTTTCGTGCTTTTGGGCTCATTTTCGGGGGTCGTATTTGAACGAACTCCTCCTAGAGCTTTCATCCTATCTGTTTGAAACTTGCCGTGTGTGTTCTTAAGGCCTCGACCATGAAAAGTTATCAAAATCGTGAGTTCCGGATTTACTGCGTCAGAGGGGCGGGGCCACGAATTTTGGGGTTTTACCATGAAATTTCCACGTGCTATAACTTTGCGAAAAACACTACAATCTCCCCCAAACCTCTGATGTATAACGGCAGTCTGGCCTAGAATACATTTCCATATAAATATTTGCTGATTTTCACAGCGCCTCCCAGTGGCCAAAGAAAAGATGGCTAATGTGTGTGTTCGATTGAGCGAAATGCTTTGAAAGCGGTTCGCGCGTCTTCCGACTGGTGCCTTCCGACATGCCAGCCGTCGAGTTGCGTGGGAGTGCGAGGGCCCGTTCAACGCTGCTTGCAGCTTTAATTTATTCTTCTTTTTCTTCCGCGAAATGAATCGCATTTTTGACGGCCTATATGTACTCGAAAAGTTGCGAAAATTTGCCTACCCCCCCAAAGTCGGGTGCAAAATTACGTATTTTGGGGGTCTCGCCCGTGGACAGAAAAAAATGGCTCTACGGCGCCACCTACGTTTCGGTTGTCGGAGGAGCCCCTCGACACGGTTTCATCCACGTGTACGAAATTTAGCGGGAGTATGTAAGATCCCAGGCCGCACAAAAAAGTCTCTTGGTGACCCGGGCTACGGGGAAGCGTACGGCGGGCACTTTGTTTCAAAGTTGGCGTTTTCGTGTTTTTGGGGTCATTTTCAGGGGTCGTATTTGAACGAACTCCTCCTAGGGCTTTCATCCTATCTGTTTGAAACTTGGCGTGTGTGTTCTTAAGACCTGGACCATGAAAACTTATCAAAATCGTGAGGTTCAGATTTACTGCGTCAGAGGGGCGGGGCTACGAAATTTGGCGTTTTGGCGTGAAATTTCGACGTGCTATAACTTTGCCAAAAATACTCCAACCTTCATCAAACTTCTGATATATAATCACAGTCTGGCCTAGAATACATTTCCATAAAAATATTTGGAGAATTTCACAGCGCCTCCTAGTGGCGACAGAAAAGACCACTTTTACGAAATGACGTCCAGCTCGCAAAATATTGACCATATCCATTTCAAACTAGGTGTAGATGTTGTCAAGGCCTTGGTTTGACATCTGAGAAATAATTTCAACGTTAGATCAAAGGGCGTGGCCGTGACAGCGTTTCAAAGTCAAGCGTGCCGATTTTTTCGACGAAAAATGGAACTCCATTGACTTTTTGGCTGTGTTTCAGGCAAAAGTGTTGGGCTTTTAAATACTTTGTTAGAGCTGTCTGAAACTTCTTGTGGTAATTAAGAGCAATATTATGCAAAATTCGGCTGCATAATTAATTAGGGGGCGGGGCAAAATCGCTCTATAGCGCCCCCTTGAAAATTTCTTTGACGCAGCCCCACCACAGTTTTGGACACAGAATTATGAAACCTTAGCCGAATTGCAGATGAAGGCATGACCTACAAAAAAGTCTCTTGGAGAAATGGGCTAAAATTAACAGGAAGCGAGATATTTAGGCATGAAAATCACCATTTTTGCTGTTTTGGCTGGTTGAGAAGGGGTCATATTTGAACGAACTCCTCTTAGGGATTTTGTCCAATTGACTTCAAACTTGGTAGATGTGTTCATATAGACTTCCTGACTAAAAGTTATCAAAATCGTGAATTTTGATGAAACAGTGTGGGCGTGGCGCTCCATCAAATTTGACCCTTTGATCTAACATTCGAACTCCTTTGACTTTTTGGCTGTTTTTTAATCTCAAGCTGTGGTGCTTTCATATATTTTGTCAGAGCAGTCTGAAACTTCTTGAGGTTATTAAGACCAAAAAGATGCAAGAGTCGGCTGCATATGTAATTAGGGGGCGGGGCGAAATAGCTCTATAGCGCCCCCTTGAATTTTTCTTTGATGCAGCCCCGCCACAGTTTTATACACAGAATTATGAAACCTCAGCCGAATTGTAGAACCTGGCAAGACCTAAAAAAAAGTCTCTTGGAGCAATGGCCTAAAATGAACAGGAAGCAAGATATTTAAGAATGAAAATCACCATTTTTAGTGCATCGTTCTGGTTGACAAGGGGTCCTATTTGAATGAACTCCTCCAAGGGATTTTGTCCAATTGACTTCAAACTTGGTAGTTACGTTCATATAGACTTCCTGAGTTAAAGTTATCAAAATCATGAATTTTGATGAAAGAATGTGGGCGTGGCGCACCATCAAATTTGATCCAACATTCGAATTCCTTTTACTTTTTGGCTGTTTTTTAAGCACAAGCTGTGGTGTTTTCATATGTTTTGTCAGAGCTGTCTGAAACTTCTCGTGGTTATTAAGACCAAAAAGATGCAAAGATCGGCTGCATATGTAAGTAGGGGGCAGGTCGAAATAGCTCCATAGCGCCCCCTTGAATTTTTCTTTCAGGCAGCCCCGCCACAATTTTGGACATAGAATTATGAAACTCAGCCAAATTGTAGAACATGGCAAGACCTATAAAAAAGTCTCTTGGAGCAATGGACTAAAATTAACAGGAAGCGAGATATTTAACAATGAAAATCACCATTTTTAGTGCATTGCTCTGGTTGACAAGTGGTCCTATTTGAACGAACTCCTCCTAGGGATTTTGTCCAATTGACTTCAAACTTGGTAGTTACATTCATATAGACTTCCTGAGTAAAAGTTATCAAAATTATGAATTTTGATGAAAGAATGTGGGCGTGGCGCTCCGTCAGATTTGACCTTGTCCCGATTCTGGCTAATGTGTGTGTTTGATTGAGCGAAATGCTTTGAAAAAGGTTCGCGCGTCTTCCGACTGGTGCCTTCCGACGTGCCAGCCGTCGAGTTGCGTGGGAGTGCGAGGGCCCGTTCAACGCTGCTTGCAGCTTTAATTAGGGCCCGAGCACGCACTGTGTGCGAGGCCCTATTGTTTTTCAAATGTTTATTTTTAGGGCCCGAGCACGCACTGTGTGCGAGGCCCTATTGTTTTTCAAATGTTTATTATTTTTAGGGCCCGAGCACGCACTGTGTGCGAGGCCCTATTGTTTTTCAAATGTTTATTATTTTTCTTTTTTTTATTTTTCTTTTTCTTAGTCAAAGTAAATCGCATTTTAGACAGCCTATATGTACTCGAAAAGTTGCGAAAATTTGCCTACCCCCCCAAAGTCGGGCGTAAATTTACGTATTTTGGGGGTCTCACACATGGACGAACAAAAATGGCTCTACGGCGCCACCTACGTTTCGGTTGTCGGAGGAGCCCCTCGACACGATTTCATCCACGTGTATGAAATTTAGCGGGAGTATGTAACATCCCAGGCCGCACAAAAAAGTCTCTTGGTGACCCGGGCTACGGCGAAGCGTACGGCGGGCACTTTGTTTCAAAGTTGGCGTTTTCGTGTTTTTGGGGTCATTTTCAGGGGTCGTATTTGAACGAACTTCTCCTACAGCTTTCATCCTATCTGTTTGAAACTTGGGGTGTGTGTTCTTAAGGCCTCGACCATGAAAAGTTATCAAAATCGTGAGGTTCAGATTTACTGCGTCAGAGGGGCGGGGCCACGAAATTTGGCGTTTTGGCGTGAAATTTCGACGTGCTATAACTTTGCCAAAAATACTCCAACCTTCATCAAACTTCTGATATATAATCACAGTCTGGCCTAGAATAGATTTCCATAAAATTTTTGGAGAATTTCACAGCGCCTCCTAGTGGCGACAGAAAAGACCACTTTTACGAAATGACGTCCAGCTCGCAAAATATTGACCATATCCACCTCAAACTAGGTGGAGATGTTGTCAAGGCCTTGGTCTTGACATCTGAGAAAGAATTTCAACGTTTCATCAGAGGGCGTGGCCGTGACGGCGCGTCAAAGTCAAGCGTGCCGATTTTTTCGACGAAAAATGGAACTCCATTGACTTTTTGGCTGTGTTTCAGGCAAAAGTGTTGGGCTTTCAGATACTTTGTCAGAGCTGTCTGAAGCTTCTTGTGGTAAATAAGAGCAACATTATGCAAAATTCGGCTGCATAATTAATTAGGGGGCGGGGCAAAATCGCTCTATAGCGCCCCCTTGAAAATTTCTTTGACGCAGCCCCACCACAGTTTTGGACACAGAATTATGAAACCTTAGCCGAATTGCAGATGAAGACATGACCTACAAAAAAGTCTCTTGGAGAAATGGGCTAAAATTATCAGGAAGCGAGATATTTAGGCATGAAAATCACCATTTTTGCTGTTTTGGCCGGTTGAGAAGGGTTCATATTTGAACGAACTCCTCCTAGGGATTTTGTCCAATGGACTTCAAACTTGGTAGTTACGTTCATATAGACTTCCTGACTAAAAGTTATCAAAATCATGAGTTTCGATGAAACGGCGTGGCCGTGGCGCTCCATCAAATTTGACCCTTTGATACGACCTCCAAACTCCATTTGCTTTTTGGCTGTTTATACGGCAAAGGCGGTGTTGCTTTCATATATTTCGTCAGACCTGTCTGAAACTTCTTGTGGTTGTTAAGACCGATATTATGCATCTTTCGGCTGCATAAAAACCTAGGGGCGGGGGGGAACTTTTTCCCACAGCGGCCCCCTTGAACTTTTCTTTCAGGCAGCCCCGCCACAGTTTTAGACACAGAGTGATGAAACCTCATCTGAATTGTAGAGCATGGCAAGACGTACAAAAAAGTCTCTTGGAGCAATGGCCTAAAATGAACAGGAAGCGAGATATTTGAGGATGAAAATCACCATTATTTGGGCCCGAGCAAAAAACCATTGTTTTTCGTTTGGACGTTTTCTTCTCCTAAATGAATCGCATTTTCGACGGCCTATATGTACTCGAAAAGTTGCGAAAATTTGCCTACCCCCCCAAAGTCGGGCGTAAAATTACGTATTTTGGGGGTCTCGCACGTGGACGTATAAAAATGGCTCTACGGCGCCACCTACGTTTCAGTTGTCGGAGGAGCCCCTCGACACGCTTTGATCCGTGTGTACGAAATTTAGCGGGAGTATGTAAAGTACTGAGACGCACAAAAAAGCCTCTTGGTGACCTGGGCTATCGCCAAGCGTACGCCGTGCACTTTGTTTCAAAGTTGGCGTTTTCGTGGTTTTGGGCTCATTTTCGGGGGTCGTATTTGAACGAACTCCTCCTAGAGCTTTCATCCTATCTGTTTGAAACTTGCCGTGTGTGTTCTTAAGGCCTCGACCATGAAAAGTTATCAAAATCGTGAGTTCCGGATTTACTGCGTCAGAGGGGCGGGGCCACGAATTTTGGGGTTTTACCATGAAATTTCCACGTGCTATAACTTTGCGAGAAACACTACAATCTCCCCCAAACCTCTGATGTATAACGGCAGTCTGGCCTAGAATACATTTCCATAAAAATATTTGCTGATTTTCACAGCGCCTCCCAGTGGCCAAAGAAAAGATGGCTAATGTGTGTGTTCGATTGAGCGAAATGCTTTGAAAGCGGTTCGCGCGTCTTCCGACTGGTGCCTTCCGACGTGCCAGCCGTCGAGTTGCGTGGGAGTGCGAGGGCCCGTTCAACGCTGCTTGCAGCTTTAATTTTTTTTTTTTTTTTTATTATTATTCTTTTTCTTAGTCAAGTAAAATCGCATTTTCGACTGCCTATATGCACTTGAAAAGTTGTGAAAATTTGCCTACCCCCCCAAAGTGGGGCGTAAATTTACATATTTAGGGGGTCTCGCACATGGACGGACAAAAATGGCTCTACGGCGCCACCTACGTTTCGGTTGTCGGAGGAGCCCCTCGACACGGTTTCATCCACGCGTACGAAATTTAGCGGGATTATGTAACATCCCAGGCCGCACAAAAAAGTCTCTTGGTGACCCGGGCTACGGCGAAGCGTACGGCGGGCACTTTGTTTCAAAGTTGGCGTTTTCGTGTTTTTGGGGTCATTTTCAGGGGTCGTATTTGAACGAACTCCTCCTACAGCTTTCATCCTATCTGTTTGAAACTTGGCGTGTGTGTTCTTAAGGCCTCGACCATGAAAAGTTATCAAAATCGTGAGGTTTAGATTTACCGCGTCAGAGGGGCGGGGCCACGAAATTTGGCGTTTTGGCGTGAAATTTCAACGTGCTATAACTTTGCCAAAAATACTCCAACCTTCATCAAACTTCTGATATATGATCACAGTCTGGCCTAGAATACATTTCCATAAAAATATTTGGAGATTTTCACAGCGCCTCCTACTGGCGACAGAAAAGACCACTTTTACGAAATGACGTCCAGCTCGCAAAATATTGACCATATCCACCTCAAATTAGTTGGAGATGTTGTCAAGGCCTTGGTCTTGACATCTGAGAAAGAATTTCAACGTTAGATCAAAGGGTGTAGCCGTGACGGCGCGTCAAAGTCAAGCGTGCCGATTTTTTTGACGAAAAATGGAACTCCATTGACTTTTTGGCTGTGTTTCAGGCAAAAGTGTTGGGCTTTCAGATACTTTGTCAGAGCTGTCTGAAACTTCTTGTGGTAATTAAGAGCAATATTATGCAAAATTCGGCTGCATAATTAATTAGGGGGCGGGGCGAAACCGCTCTATAGCGCCCCCTTGAATTTTTCTTTCAGGCAGCCCCGCCACAGTTTTATACATAAAATTATGAAACCTTAGCCGAATTGCAGATGAAGACATGACCTACAAAAAAGTCTCTTGGAGACATGGGCTACAATCAACAGGAAGCGAGATATTTAGGCATGAAAATCACCATTTTTGCTGTTTTGGCCGGTTGAGAAGGGGTCATATTTGAACAAACTCCTCCTAGGGATTTTGTCCAATTGACTTCAAACTTGGTAGTTATGTTCATATAGACTTCCTGACTAAAAGTTATCAAAATTATGAATTTTGATGAAAGAATGTGGGCGTGGCGCACCATCAAATTTGACCCATTGATCCAACCTTCGAACTCCTTTGACTTTTTGGCTGTTTTTTAATCACAAGCTGTGGTGCTTTCATATGTTTTGTCAGAGCTGTCTGAAACTTCTTGTGGTTATTAAGACCAAAAAGATGCAAAGATCGGCTGCATATGTAAGTAGGGGGCGGGGCGAAATAGCTCCATAGCGCCCCCTTGAATTTTTCTTTGACGCAGCCCCGCCACAATTTTGGACATAGAATTATGAAACTCAGCCAAATTGTAGAACATGGCCAGACCTACAAAAACATCTCTTGGAGCAATAGGCTAAAATTAACAGGAAATGCGATATTTAACAATGAAAATCACCATTTTTAGCGCATCGCTCTGGTTTACAAGTGGTCCTATTTGAATGAACTCCTCCTAGGAATTTTATCCAATTGACTTCAAACTTGGTAGTTACATTCATATAGACTTCCTGACTAAAAGTTATCAAAATTATGAATTTTGATGAAAGAATGTGGGCGTGGCGCTCCGTCAGATTTGACCTTGTCCCGATTCTGGCTAATGTGTGTGTTCGATTGAGCGAAATGCTTTGAAAAAGGTTCGCGCGTCTTCCGACTGGTGCCTTCCGACGTGCCAGCCGTCGAGTTGCGTGGGAGTGCGAGGGCCCGTTCAACGCTGCTTGCAGCTTTAATTTTTAGGGCCCGAGCACGCACTGTGTGCGAGGCCCTATTGTTTTTCAAATGTTTATTATTTTTTTATTTTTAGGGCCCGAGCACGCACTGTGTGCGAGGCCCTATTGTATTTCAAATGTTTATTATTTTTTTTTTTATTCTTCTCCTTTTTCTTATTCTTCCTAAAGTAAAATCGCATTTTCGACTGTCTATATGTACTCGAAAAGTTGCGAAAATTTGCCTACCCCCCCAAAGTCGGGTGTAAAATTACGTATTTTGGGGGTCTCGCACATGGATGACCAAAAATGGCTCTACGGCGCCACCTAGGTTTCGGTTTTCGGAGTAGCCCCCGGACACGGTTTCATCCACGTGTACGAAATTTAGCGGGATTATGTAAGATACCGAGCCGCACAAAAAAGTCTCTTGGTGATCCGGGCTATCGCGAAGCGTACGGCGACCATTTTGTTTCAAATTTGCTGTTTTTGTGTTTTTGGGGTCATTTTCAGGGGTCGTATTTTAACGAACTCCTCCTAGAGCTTTCATCCTATTTGTTTGAAACTTGGCGTGTGTGTTCTTGAGGCCCCGACCATGAAAGTTATCAAAATCGTGAGGTTCAGATATACTGCGTCAGAAGGGCGGGGCCACGAAATTGGCGTTTTGGCGTGAATTTTCGACGTGCTATAACTTTGCGAAAAACACTCCAATCGTCACCAAACCTCGGATGTATAATGGTAGTCTGGCCTGGAATACATTTCCATATAAATATTTGGTGATATTCACAGCGCCTCCTAGTGGCGACAGAAAAGACCACTTTTACGAGATGTCGTCCAGCTCGGAAAATATTGACCATATCCACCTCAAACTAGGTGTGGATGTTGTCAAGGCTTTGGAGTTGACATCTGAGAAATAATTTCAACGTTAGATCAAAGGGCGTATCCGTGACGGCGTGTCAAGTCAAATGTGCCGATTTTTTCGACGAAAAATGGAACTCCATTGACTTTTTGGCTGTCTTTCAGGCAAAAGTGTTGGGCTTTCAGATACGTTGTCAGAGCTGTCTGAAACTTCTTGTGGTAATTACGAGCAATATTATGCAAAATTCGGCTGCATAATTAATTAGGGGGCGGGGCAAAATCGCTCTATAGCGCCCCCTTGAAAATTTCTTTGACGCAGCCCCACCACAGCTTTGGACACAGAATTATGAAACCTTAGCCGAATTGCAGATGAAGGCATGACCTACAAAAAAGTCTCTTGGAGAAATGGGCTAAAATTATCAGGAAGCGAGATATTTAGGCATGAAAATCACCATTTTTGCTGTTTTGGCCGGTTGAGAAGGGTTCATATTTGAACGAACTCCTCCTAGGGATTTTGTCCAATTGACTTCAAACTTGGTAGTTACGTTCATATAGACTTCCTGACTAAAAGTTATCAAAATCATGAGTTTCGATGAAACGGCGTGGCCGTGGCGCTCCATCAAATTTGACCCTTTGATACGACCTCCAAACTCCTTTTGCTTTTTGCCTGTTTTATACGGCAAAGGCGGTGTTGCTTTCATATATTTCGTCAGACCTGTCTGAAACTTCTTGTGGTTGTTAAGATCGATATTATGCATCTTTCGGCTGCATAAAAAACCTAGGGGCGGGGGGGAACTTTTTCCCACAGCGCCCCCCTCGAACTTTTTCTTTCAGGCAGCCCCGCCACAGTTTAGACACAGAGTGATGAAACCTCATCTGAATTGTAGAGCATGGCAAGACGTACAAACAGTCTCTTGGAGCAATGGCCTAAAATGAACAGGAAGCGAGATATTTGAGGATGAAAATCACCATTATTTGGGCCCGAGCAAAAAACATTGTTTTTCGTTTGGACGTTTTCTTCTCCTAAATGAATCGCATTTTCGACGGCCTATATGTACTCGAAAAGTTGCGAAAATTTGCCTACCCCCCCAAAGTCGGGCGTAAAATTACGTATTTTGGGGGTCTCGCACGTGGACGTATAAAAATGGCTCTAAGGCGCCACCTACGTTTCAGTTGTCGGAGGAGCCCCTCGACACGCTTTGATCCGCGTGTACGAAATTTAGCGGGAGTATGTAAAGTACTGAGACGCACAAAAAAGCCTCTTGGTGACCTGGGCTATCGCCAAGCGTACGGCGTGCACTTTGTTTCAAAGTTGCCGTTTTCGTGGTTTTGGGCTCATTTTCGGGGGTCGTATTTGAACGAACTCCTCCTAGAGCTTTCAAACTATCTGTTTGAAACTTGCCGTGTGTGTTCTTAAGGCCTCGACCATGAAAAGTTATCAAAATCGTGAGTTCCGGATTTACTGCGTCAGAGGGGCGGGGCCACGAATTTTGGGGTTTTACCATGAAATTTCCACGTGCTATAACTTTGCGAAAAACACTACAATCTCCCCCAAACCTCTGATGTATAACGGCAGTCTGGCCTAGAATACATTTCCATAAAAATATTTGCTGATTTTCACAGCGCCTCCCAGTGGCCAAAGAAAAGATGGCTAATGTGTGTGTTCGATTGAGCGAAATGCTTTGAAAGCGGTTCGCGTGTCTTCCGACTGGTGCCTTCCGACGTGCCAGCCGTCGAGTTGCGTGGGAGTGCGAGGGCCCGTTCAACGCTGCTTGCAGCTTTAATTATTTTTATTTTTTTTCTTTTTCTTCCTAAAAGTAAATCGCATTTTAGACTGCCTATATGTACTCGAAAAGTTGTGAAAATTTGCCTACCCCCCCAAAGTCGGGCGTAAAATTACGTATTTTGGGGGTCTCACACATGGACGAACAAAAATGGCTCTACGGCGCCACCTACGTTTCGGTTGTCGGAGGAGCCCCTCGACACGGTTTCATCCACGTGTACGAAAGTTAGCGGGAGTATGTAACATCCCAGGCCGCACAAAAAAGTCTCTTGGTGACCCGGGCTACGGCGAAGCGTACGGCGGGCACTTTGTTTCAAAGTTGGAGTTTTCATGTTTTTGGGGTCATTTTCAGGGGTCGTATTTGAATGAACTCCTCCTACAGCTTTCATCCGTTCTGTTTGAAACTTGGCGTGTGTGTTCTTAAGGCCTCGACCATGAAAATTTATCAAAATCGTGAGGTTCAGATTTACTGCGTCAGAGGGGCGGGGCCACGAAATTTGGCGTTTTGGCGTGAAATTTCGACGTGCTATAACTTTGCCAAAAATACTCCAACCTTCATCAAACTTCTGATATATAATCACAGTCTGGCCTAAAATACATTTCCATAAAAATATTTGGAGAATTTCACAGCGCCTCCTAGTGGCGACAGAAAAGACCACTTTTACGAAATGACGCCCAGCTCAAAAAATATTGACCATATCCACCTCAAACTAGGTGTAGATGTTGTCAAGGCCTTGGTCTTGACATCTGAGAAAGAATTTCAACGTTTCATCAGAGGGCGTGGCCGTGACGGCGCGTCAAAGTCAAGCGTGCCGATTTTTTCGACGAAAAATGGAACTCCATTGACTTTTTGGCTGTGTTTCAGGCAAAAGTGTTGGGCTTTTAAATACTTTGTCAGAGCTGTCTGAAACTTCTTGTGGTAAATAAGAGCAACATTATGCAAAATTCGGCTGCATAATTAATTAGGGGGCGGGGCAAAATCGCTCTATAGCGCCCCCTTGAAAATTTCTTTGACGCAGCCCCACCACAGCTTTGGACACAGAATCATGAAACCTTAGCCGAATTGCAGATGAAGGCATGACCTACAAAAAAGTCTCTTGGAGAAATGGGCTAAAATTATCAGGAAGCGAGATATTTAGGCATGAAAATCACCATTTTTGCTGTTTTGGCCGGTTGAGAAGGGGTCATATTTGAACGAACTCCTCCCAGGGATTTTGTCCAATTGACTTCAACTTGGTAGTTACGTTCATATAGACTTCCGGACTAAAGTTATCAAAATCATGAGTTTCGATGAAACGCCGTGGCCGTGGCACTCCGTCAAATTGACCC